>JAULKK010291070.1:0-13367 GCA_032355705.1 Rubia peregrina
ATGGTTCTTCGTGTATAATGCCATTGATGAAATACCTTTAGGCGTTGTTTGTCTAAAGTGATTGTCAATGAGGTTTGGAAATGGTCGTTGTTTGTCTTTGTGAATTACTATTAAGAAGAAATGAATGTTGATCTTTGAGAGGTATGGCGATGACCTCCTAAAGTTGTGAGAGAGTCTAGCATTAGCGGAGCAATTTCACTTTGAGGATGGTTCAAGTGGATTGGATGCTTCACGTTAGATACTCTCTGCTATGGAGAGTTCATGAACTCGAGATGTGGCACTAATTTACGTAACATAGTTGGGTGGAATCATTATCATGTGATAATTGATCTAGATGTGGCAATTAAGCTTATCAAGGGAGATTCGTGGTTACCCCTAACAGGGATAGAGTATATCCCATGCCTAAATAGACCAGTAGTGTCACTCAATTATCATACTATTTATTGAATAATGAAGAATTTTTAATAATACACTTTGTACCGATCCTAAGTCCGCTACTGACCACGTTTAAAATTAACGTGGGGATAACTCAAAATATTGTTATAAATACCTTGTTCAAACAATTATTAATGTGTTTAAAGATAATTTTTGTTATAGTGTTTCCATGTTGGAATACATGTCCAATATACTCATTGTGTGGGCCTATTGGCCTATCGATACTGTGGTGGTCAATGGTCCACTGGGTTTTGGGACAAGATATCATCAATAGCCCTAGAAAGGGAAAAGAGCTTTCAAAGATTTTTCATCATTGAGGAGGTGTTTCTTTCTCGATCTAAGCTTAATTTGGATGCAACTTCTACAAGCGATGCTACTTATACAAGTGATGCTACATTGAGGGCATGGTGGACATCATATTCGGCCGCGCTTCCGCTGTCATTCAGGAATGCTGAATCGTGGCCCAAAAAAGGCCTCCCAGTCAGAAAAAACACCATTATCTCAAAAGGCCGTGGGAGTAGTTTGGATTATTCGGCATTCACATTATAGTACTTTTGCGACATCACTCTCAAGAAGGCCGTGCTCAACGCGAGCATGTAGACATATTTAGGAAGACTGTGGAATTCATTTTCGATGTTGGTTGTTAGGGAGTCTAGCAGTAGTGGAGCAAATTTAACTTCAAGGATAGCTGAAGTGGAGGGGAAGTTTTGCATTGGATACTCTCTAGTATGGAGATGTGATGAACTCGGGATCTGGTGCTGATTTACGCAGCAGATTTGGGTGGCATGGTTATCATGTGATAATTGATCTGGAAATTAAGTTTATCAAGGGAGATTTGTGGTTACCCTTGACATGCATAGAGTATATCACAAGGCTAAAAAGACCAGTAGTGTCACTCTATGTAACTATCCCATTTATTTGGTTGATGGCTAGTCTGGTTGTACTTTATGTTTCTATGTGACTTGATTCATAAGAAACTCTTTCTTATGGTTGTATAAATATATTTATTTGTAAGATGGCTCTATCCCAACATATATTTTATAACATTTTTTTACTAGATGGCTCTATTCCATCATATTTTTTATAACATATTTTTTACTAATACCGTTAAGACACCAGTTAAGATAGGAAGATACCATCAAAAAAAAATTCTGCTAGTATAATTATGTATACCAACACTTTAAATATAGTGTTGTAATGTCATTCCATCTAAACATTACATAATTTATGTCCAATTTAATGTGGGGATAGACCAGCTATTAATTCATTAATAAATGTAGTATTTCACACATTATAGTTCTAAATTTATATTTGAAAAATTAATGACATTTATATAGTTATAGTTATTCATAACCAATATTGGTTAGATGATTTTATAAAAGCATTATATTTTAACATTACAATATTTGCATCACCTAAGCGTTCAGTTTGTTCTCATAATTTATAATTAGCTAAAAAGATTTCACGCAAACCACATGCTCTGATGATATAGTTTACTATATATATACATACATATATATATATACATAGATACATATATATACATACATATATATATATATATACATATATATACATACATACATACATATACATACATATATATATACATACATATATATATATATACATACATACATATATATATATATATATATATACAGAGATATATATATACACATACATACATATATACACATATATACACACACATATACATATACACACACACACACATATATACACATACACACACACACACACACACACACACACACACACACACATATATATATATATATATTCATACACATTCATATATGGATAATTAAAATGAATTCATAATCAGACATTATATTCAATTATCTTAATATTTAATGAATAATGCATAATTTTTAATAATACACTTCATACCTATCCTAACTCTGCCACTGACCTCATTCAAAATTAACGTGGGGATAGCTCAAATATTGTTATAAGTATTTTTTTCTAACAATTATTAATGTGTATAAAGATAGTTTTTTTGTAGTGTTTCCATGTTGGAATATATGTCGAATATACTCATCTTGTGGATATATTTGGCCGATCAATATTGTGGTGGTCAATGATCCACCGGGCTTTGGGACGAGATATTATAAATAGCTCCTAGAAAGGCAAATGAGCTTTCAAAGATTTTTAATCATTGATTTCATGTATCTTTCTCGATCTACGCACAATTTAGATGCCACTTCTAAAAGCGACGCTACATTGAGGGCATGGTGGACTTTATGTTCAGTCACGCCTCCACTGTCTTTCATGAATGCCAGATCGTGGCCCAAAAAAGCCTCCCAGTCTGGAGAACACCATTACCGCCAAAGGCCGTGAGAATAGCTTGGATTATATAGCATTCACATTGCAGTATTTTTGCGACATCACAGTCAGCATGTCGTGTTGGACATGGGCATGCAGATGTATTTATGAAGGCTATGGATATTATTTTCAATGGTTGTTGTCATGTGGTCTAGAATTAGCGGAGCGATTTCAATTAGCGAATGGCTTAAGTGGAATGGAAACTTTGCGTTGGACTATGGAGAGTTCATAAACTCGGGAACCAACGCTGATTTACGCAACAGAGTCAGATAGCAGGGTTCTCATTTGATAAATGATCCAGCTGTGGTAGTTAAGTTTATCAAGGGAAATTTTTGGTTACTCTTGACAGGGATAGATTATATCACAGGGTTAAAAATATCAATAGTGTCCAGGACGATGTCACTCCATGGTACTGTTCCATTTATTTGGTTGATGGTTGGTCATGTTGTACTTCATGTTTTTATGTGATATTTCTTTGTAAAATGGCTCTATCCCAACGTATGTTTTATAACATTTTTTACTAAATGGTTCTATCCCATCATATATTTTATAACATTTTTTTACTAAGCCTGTTATGGGGTAAGATAGCAAGATACTATCATTAAAATTTCTATTAGTATAATTATGTATAGCAACAATTTAAATAAAGTGTTGTGATGTAATTCAATCTCAACATTACCTAATTTATGTCCAAATTAATGTAGGGATGGACGAGTTATTAATTCATTAATACATGTAGTATTGCACATATTATAGTTCTAAATATATGTTTAAAAAATTAATGAAATTTATGTAGTTTTAGTAGTTATAACCAACATTGGTCAGATGATTTTCTAAAAGCATTCTATTTGAATATTACAATATTTGCATCACTTAAGCGTGTAGTTTGCGTGCAGAATTTAAAATTAGATATAAAAATTTCACACAAACCACACGCTCAGATGATGCAGTTTATTATTTATATTCATAACATCCTTGTATGGATAATTAATATGAATGCATAATCAAAATTATACTCAATTATGTTACTGTTTGATGAATAATGAATAATTTTAAATTATATACCTTTTACCTATCCTAACTCTGACGACCACACTTAGAATTAATGTGGGGATGACTCAAATATTGTTATAAATATTTATTCTAACAATTATTAATGTGTATAAAGGTAGTTTTTATTGCATTGTTTCCATGCTGGAATATATGCCGAATATACTCATCGTGTGGGCCTATTTGGCCAATTGAGATTGTGGTTGTCAATGATCCACTAGGCTTTAGGATGAGATATAATCAATAACCTATAGAAAGGCAAATGAGCTTTCAAAGATTTTTATCGCTGATGACATGTGTCTTTATAAATCTACGCTCAATTTTAACGCCACTTCTACAAGCAATGCTACATTGAGAGCACAATGAACTTCATATTTGGTTGCACTTCTGTTGTCTTTCAGGAATGCCAGATAGCGGAATGCCAGATTGTGGGCCAAAAATGCATCCCAATCAGGGGAACACCATTACCGTCAAAGGTCGTGAGAGTAGCTTGGATTATTCAGCATTCACATTACAACACTTTTGAAACATCACTGTCATGCACGCCGTGCAGGATGCAGGCATGCTGACATACTTAGGAAGACCATGAATTTATTTTCAATGGTTGTTGTCAAGAAGTCTAGCATTAGCGGAACGATTTCACTTCGGGGATGATCAAGTGGAACATAAATTTTACATTGGATACTCTCTACTCTGGAGAGTTCATGAACTCGGTATCTAGTGCTGATTTACGTAGCAGGGTCGGGTGGTATGGTTATAATGTGATAAGTGATCCAGCTGTGGTAGTTAAGTATATCAGAGGAAATTCGTGGTTACCCCTTACTGGGATAGAGTATATCCCAAACCTAAAATGATCAGTAGTGTTCGGGACGATGTCTCTATATGGCACTATCCCGTTTATTTGGTTTATGGTTGGTTTGGTTGTACTTTGTTCTTCTATGTGGCTTGATTCATAAGAAACTCTTTCTTATATTTATATAAATAAATTTCTTTGTAAAATGGCTCTATCCCACCATGTATTTTATAAAATATTTTTTACTAAATGGCTCTATCCCGTCATATATTTTATATCATTTTTTTTACCAATGGTGTTATGGAATACCATTGCGATACTAGGTAAGATTGCAACATACTATCAATAAATTTGTGTTAGTATAATTATGTATACAAACACTTTAAATATAGTACTTTCATGTCATTCTATCCCAACATTACATAATTTATGTCCAAATTAATGTAGGGATATACGAGTAATTAATTCATTAATACATGTAGTATTACATAGGTTATAGTTCTAAATTTATATTTAAACAATTAATGACATTTATGTAGTTATAGTGATTCATATCCAACATTGGTCAAATGAATTTAAAAAATCATTCTATTTTAAATTACTATATTTGCATCAGTGTGCAGAATTTTAATTAGCTATAAATTTTCACACAAAGCACACGCTCAGATGATGTAGTTTACTACATATGTGTATACACACACATATTATATATATATATATATATATTCTTGCACATCCATGTGTGGATAATGATATTCAAATTTTTAAATATTTAATGAATAATGAATAATTTTTAATAATGCACTTTATACCTATCCACATTAATTATACACTTAAATGAATAAAGCACTTTTTAAAAATTATTATTTTATTTTAATATTTAATGATAGTAACAATTATTATTTTATTTTAATATTTAATGATAGTAACAATTATTATTTTATTTTAATATTTAATGATAGTAACGATCTAACAATTTGGTATGAGATATAATCAATAGCCACTACAAAGGCAAATGAGCTTTCAATTTTTTTTTCACTGATGACATGTGTCTTTATCAATCTACACTCAATTTGGAAGCCACTTCTACAAGCGATGCTACATTGAAAGCATAGTGGACTTCGTATTTGGTCGCATTTCCGCTGTCTTTCAGGAATGCCAATTAGCGGAATGCCAGATCGTGGGGCAAAAATGTCTCCCAGTCAGGGGAACACCATTAACGCCAAAGGTTGTATTATTTGGCATTCACATTACAACACTTTTGCGACATCACTGTTATGCACGCCGTGCAGGATTCGGGCATGCAGACATATTTAGAAAGACCATGGAATTTATTTTCGATGGTTGTTGTCAAGGAGTCTAGCATTAGCAAAGCAATTTCACTTCGGGGATAGATAAAGTGGAACGGAAGTTTCACGTTGGATACTCTCTACTCTGAAGAGTTCATGAACTCGGGATGCGGCACTGATTCACGAAGCAGTGTCGGGTGGTATAGTTATCATGTGATAACTGATCGAGTTGTGGTAGTTAAGTTTATCAAGGGAAATTCGTGGTTACCCCTACAGAGATTAAGTATATCCCCAGCCTAAAAGGATCAGAAGTGTCCGGGACGATGTCACTCTATGGTACTATCCTGTTTATCTGGTTTATGGTTGGTCTGGTTATACTTTAAGTTTCTATGTGACTTGATTCATAAGAAACGCTTTCTTATGGTTGTATTAATATATTTTTTTGTAAAATGCCTCTATTCCAACATATATATTTTATAACATTTTTTAACTAAATAATTCTATCCCATCATATATTTTATAACATTTTTTTTACTAAATGGCTCTATCCCATCATATATTTTATAACATTTATTTACTAATGGTGTTATGGAATACTTTTGCGATACCAGGTAAGATTGCAAGATACTATCAATAAAATTTGGGTTAGTATAATCATGTATATCAAAACTTTAAATATAGTGTTGTGATGTCATTTTATCACAAAATTACATAATTTATATCCAAAAAACTGTAGGGATAGATGAGTTGTTAATTCATTAATACATGTAGTATTACACATATTAGAATGATAAATTTATATTTAAAATATTAATGACATTTATGTAGTTATAGTGATTCATAACCAACATTGGTCAAATAAATTTATAAAATCATTTTCTTTTAAATTACAATATTTGCATCAGCGTGAATAATTTATGATTAGGTATAAAATTTGCTAGAAAACCACACGCTCAGATGATGTAGTTTACTTCATATGTGTATATATACATATAAGTTTATATACACACACACACACATATATATATATATGTGTGTGTGTATATATATATATATTCGTACACATCCATGTGTGGATAATTATATTCAATTATTTAAATATTTAATGAATAATTACTAATTTTTAATAATGCACTTTATACCTATCCTAACTCCGTTGTTGACCACACTCAGAATTAAAGTGGGGATAGCTAAAATATTGTTATAAATATTTTATTCGAACAATTATTAATGTTTATAAAGGTAGTTTTTATTGTAGGGTTTCCATGTTCGAATATATGCTGAATATACTCATCGTGCGGGCCTATTTGGCCTATCATTATTGTGGTGGTCAATGATCCAATGGGCTTTGGCATGAGATATAATCAATATACCCAAGAAAGAAAAATGAGCTTTGAAAAAAAATCATTCTTTATTGATCTACCCTCAATTTGGGTGCCACTTCTACAAGCGATGCTACATTGAGGGCACAACGGACTTTATATTCGGTCGCGATTCCGCTGTCTTGCCAGATCGTCCCCCAAAAATGCCTCCTAGTCAGGAGAACACAATTACCTCCAAAGGCCGTGAGAGTAGATTTGATTATTCGGCATTGACATTACAGCACTTTTGCGACACCACTATCATGCAAGCCTTGGTAGACGCGGGCATGCAGACGTATTTAGGATGACCATGGAATTTATTTTAGATAGTTGTTGTCAAGGAGTCTAGCATTAGCGGAGCGATTTGACTTCGGGATAGATCAAGTGGAATGGAAGTTTTGCATTGGATACTCTCTACTCTAGAGAGTTCATGAACTTCGGATTCGGCGCTTATTTACGCAGCAGAGTCGGGTGGCATTGTTATCATGTGATAACTGATCCAACTATGGTAGTTAAGTTTATCAAGGGAAATTCGTTGTTACCCCTTACAGAGATAGAGTATATCCCATGCCTAAAATGATCAGTAGTATCCGAGTTTATGGAAAAATATCTTTTATTTGGTTTATGGTTGGTCTGGTTGTACTCTATGTTTCTATGTGACTTGATTCATAAGAAACATTTTCTTATGGTTGTGTAAATACATTTCTTTGTAAAATGGCCTTATTTTTAACATATATTTTATTAAAAAATTACAATATGGCTCTATCCCATCATATATTTTATAACAATTTTTCTTACTAAATGGCTCTATCCCGTCATATATTTTATAACATTTTTTTACCAAGGTAGTTATGGAATACTATTGCGACACCAGGTAAGATTGCTAGATTCTATAAATAAAATTTGTCTTAGTATAATTATGTAAACCAACAATTTAAATATAGTGTTGTGATGTCATTCTATCCCAATATTACATAATTTATGTCCATATAAATGTAGAGATAGAAGAGTTATTAATTCATTAATACATGCAGTATTACACATATTAGGATTATAAATCTATATTTAAAAAATTAATGACATTTATTTAGTTATTGTGAGTCATAACCGACATTGGTCATATGATTTTCTTAAAGCATTCTATGTTAACATTACAATATTTGCATCACCTACGCATGCAATTTGCATGCAGAATTTATAATTATCAATAAAATTTGCACGCAAACCACACGCTCCGATGATGTAGTTTACTATATATACATATATATATATATTTATACACATCCTTTTATGGATAATTAATATGAATGAACAATCGAAATTATACTCAATTATCTTAATATTTAATGAAAGTGAATAATTTTAAATTATACACTTTATACATATCCTAACTCAGCCGTTGATCACACTTATAATTAATGCGGGTGTAGCTCAAAAATTGTTATCAATATTTTATTCTAATTATTAATGTGTATGAAGGTATTTTTTTTATTGTAGTGTTTCCATGTTGGAATATATGTTGAATATACTCATCGTGTGGACCTATTTGGCCGATTGATATTGTGTTGGTCAATAATTCACTGGGTTTTGGGATGAGATATAATCAATAGCCCCTAGAAAGGAAAATGAGCTTTCAAAGATTTTTTTATCGCTGATGACATGTGTCTTTATCAATCTACGCTCAATTTGGATGCCACTTCTACAAGCAATGCTACATTGAGAGCACAGTCGACTTCATATTTGGTCACACTTTCGGTGTCTTCCAAGAATGCCAGATAGCGAAATGCCAGATCGTGGGCCAAAAATGCCTCTCAGTCAGGGGAACACCATTACCATCAAAGGTCGTGAGAGTAGCTTGGATTATTCGGTATTCGCATTACAACACTTTTGCGACATCACTGTCATGCACACTGTGAAAGAAACAGGCATGCAGACATATTCAGGAAGATAGAATTTATTTTAGATGGCTGATTTCAAGGAGTATAGCATTAGTGGAACGGTTTGGCTTCGGGGATAGATCAAGTGGAATGGAAGTTTTGCGTTGGATACTCTCTAATATAAAGAGTTTATGAACTCGGGATCCGACACTGATTCACGCATCAGGAGGGTGGTATGGTTATCATGTGATAACTGATCTAGCTGTGGTAGTTAAGTTTATTAAGGGAAATTTGTGGTTACCCCTCACAGGGATACAATATATTCGGGCCTAAAGGGATCAGTAGTGTCCGGGATGATGTCACTCTATGGTACTATCCTGTTTATTTGGTTTATGGTTAATCTGGTTGTACTTTATGTTTCTATTTGACTTGATTAATAAGAAAAACTTTCCTATGGTTGTATAAATATATTTCTTTGTAAAATGGCTCGATCCAACGTATATTTTATAAAAAAAAACTAAATGGCTCTATCCCATCATATATTTTATAACATTTTTTTACTAGATGGCTCCATCCCATCATATATTTTATAACACTTTTTTTACTAATAGTGTTATAGGATACTATTGCTATACCAGGTAAGATTGCAAGATACTATCAATAAAATTTGTGTTAGTATAATCATGCATACCATAACTTTAAATATAGTGTTGCCATGTCATTCTATCCCAACATTACATAATTTATGTCCAAATTAATGTAGGGATAGATGGGTTAATAATTCATTAATACAAGTAGTATTACCCAAATTATAGTTCTAAATTTATATTTAAAAAATTAATGACATTTATGTAGTTATAGTGATTCATAACCAACATTGGTCAAATGAATTTATAAAATTATTCTATTTTAAATTAAAATATTTGCATCAGCGGGAAAAATTTATAATTAGCTCTAAAATTTGCATGCAAACCACACGCTTAGATGAGGTAGTTTACTACATATGTGTATATATACATATATACACACACACATATATATATACATGTATATGTATATGTACATATACATATATGTATATATATGGATTTATGTCTATATATATTTGTACACATCCATGTGTGGATAATTATCAATTATTTTAATATTTAATGTATAATACATAATTTTTAATAATGCAATTTATACCTATCCTAACTCCGTCGCTGAGCACATTTATAATTAAAGTGGGGATAGCTCAAATATTGATATAAATATTTTATTCTAACAATTGTTAATGTGTATAAAGGTAGTTTTTATTGTAGGGTTTTCATGTTTGATTATATGCCGAATATACTCATCATGTGGGCCTATTTGGCGGATCGATATTGTGGTGGTCAATGATCCAATGGGTTTTGGGATGATATATAATCAATAGCACCTAAAAAGACATGAGTTCTGATTTTTTTTATCGTTGATGATATGTGTCTTTATCAATCTACGCTTAATTTGGAAGCCGCTTCTACAAGTGATGCTACATTGAGGAAACAGTGGACTTCATATTCGGTCGCGCTTCCTCTGTGTTTCAAGAATGACAGATCGTGGCCCAAAAAGGCCTCCCAGTAAAGAGACCACAATTACCTCCAAAGGCCGTGAGAGTAGCTTGGATTATTTGGCATTGACATTACATCACTTTTCCGATACCTCTGCCATACAAGTCGTGCTGGACGCGGGCATGCAGAGGTATTTAGGAAGACCGTGGAATTTATTTTAGATGGTTATTGTCAAGGAGTCTAGCATTAGCGGAGCGATTTGACTTCAGGATAGATCAAGTGGAATGGAAGTTTTGCGTTGGATACTCTCTACTCTAGAGAGTTCATGAACTCGGTATTCGACGTTAATTTACGCAGAATAGTCGGGTGGTATTGTTATCATGTGATAACGATCCAACTGTGGTAGTTAAGTTTATCAAGGGAAATTCGTGGTTACCCTTTACAGAAAAAGAGTAAATCCTAGGCCTAAAAAGATCCGTAGTGTCCGGGACGATATCACTTTATTAAAAATATCCTTTATTTGGTTTATGGTTGGTCTGGTTGTACTTTATGTTTCGATGTGACTTGATTCATAAGAAACACTTTCTTATGGTTGTATAAATATATTTCTTTGTAAAATGGCTCTTTCTTAACATACATTTTATTTTTTAAAAATTACAATATGGATCTATCCCATCATATATTTTATAATTTTTTTTTTTACTAAATGGCTCTATCATGTCATATATTTTTATAACATTTTTTACCAGGGCAGTTATGGAATACTATTGCGATACCATGTAAGATTGCAAGATTCTATAAATAAAATTTTTACTTAGTATAATTATGTAAACCAACACTTTAAATATAGTGTTGTTATGTCATTCTATCCCAATATTACATAATTTATGTCCATATAAATGTAGAGATAGACGAGTTATTAATTCATTAATACATGCAGTATTACACATATTAAAATTCTAAATCTATATTTAAAAATTAATGACATTTATTTAGTTATAGTGAGTCATAACCGACATTGGTCATATGATTTTCTTAAATAATTCTATGCTAACATTATAATATTTGCATCACCTATGCATGCAATTTATGTGCAAAATTTATAATTAGCTATAAAATTTGCTCGCAAACCACACGCTCTAATGATGTAGTTTTCTATATATATATACACACACATATATATATATATATTCATACACATCATTGTATGGATAATTAATATAAATGCATAGTCAAAATTATACTAAATTATCTTAATCTTTAATAATAATGAATAATTTTAAATTATATACTTTATACATATCCTAACTCCGTCGTTGATCACATTTAGAATTAACGCAGGGATAGCTCAAATATTGTTATAAATATTTTATTCTAACAATTATTAATGTGTATAAAGGTAGTTTTTATGGTAGTGTTTCCATGTTGGAATATATGCCGAATATGCTCATCATGTGGGCCTATTTGGCCGATTGATATTGTGTTGGTCAATAATCCACCAGGCTTTGGGACGAGATATAATCAATAGCCCCTAGAAAGGCAAATGAGCTTTCAAAGATTTTTATCGTTTATAACACGTGTCTTTATCAATCTACGCTCAATTTGGACACCACTTCTACAAGCAATGCTACATTGAGAGTAAGAGTACAATGGACTTCATATTTGGTCCCGCTTTGGCTGTCTTTTAGGAATGCCATCTAGCAAAATACCAGATTGTGGGCAAAAAATACCTCCCAGTCAGGGGAACACCATTAACACCAAAGGTTGTGAGAGTGGCTATGATTATTCGACATTCACATTATAGCACTTTTGGGACATCACTATCATGCACGCCGTGCTGGACGCATGCATGCATACATATTTAGGAAGACAATAAAATTTATTTTTGATGGTTGCTGTCAAGGAGTCTAGCATTAGCAGAGCGATTTCACTTCGGGGATAGATCAAGAGGAACGTATGTTTCGCTTTGGATACTATCTTCTCTGGAGAGTTCATGAACTCACGATCTGACACTAATTCACGAAGCCGAGTTGGTTGGTATGGTTATCATGTGTTAACTGATCCAACTATGGTAGTTAAGTTTATCAAGGGAAATTCGTGGTTACCCCTTATAGGGATAAAGTATATCCAAGGCCAAAAAGGATCAGTAGTTTCCGGGACGATGTCACTCTATGGTAAAATCCCACTTATTTGATTTATGGTTGGTCTGGTTGTACGTTTCTATGTGACTTGATTCATAAGAAATGTTTTCTTATGGTTGTATAAATATATTTCTTTGTAAAATGGCTCTATCCCAACATTTTTTACAACATTTTTTTTACTATATAGCTCTATCCCATCATATATTTTATAACAATTTTTTAAAATTAAATGACTCGATCCCATCATATATTTTATTAATTTTTTTTTACTAATATTGTTATGGAATACTATTGCGACACCAAGTAAGATTGCTAGATACTATAAATAAAATTTGTCTTAGTATAATTATGTAAACCAACACTTTAAATATAGTGTTTGGTGTCATTCTATCCCAACATTACATATTTTATCTCCAAATTAATTTAGGGATAGACGAGTTATTAATTCATTAATACATGTAATATTACACATATTATAGTTCTAAATCAATATTTAAAAAAATTAATGACATTTATATAGTTATAACCAACATTGGTCAG
>JAULKK010291101.1:0-13364 GCA_032355705.1 Rubia peregrina
ATGGGTCATACCCATATTTTTTAATTACCCATTTTACCCAACCCATATTTGACCCGTCCGCCCATTTGCCACCCCTATTTTTCATGAATGATCTAATCCTTCAAGTCTTTTTCTTTTTCTGAAACGGTAAATTTAAATACTTATTGCATTCATTATTAACAATTTATTTTGGATATCACCATATACCTCATCTATCATCTTTCAATATGTAATTTGAAGTTAATAACAGATGACATTACTTTCAAATAGAAAGTATATATATCATACTAGTTAAAGAAAGTATCTCCTCTCATATCATTCCCTCTAGACTAATTAGTAAAATCTAACTTTACAATTTTTAAGATTAAATTATATTTATGGATATTTTGAAATAAATTTTAAAGATAGCATCTTTAGTTAGAATGCATTACGGTTAGACCAATTATGAAAAACTTCATATCTATAAATTAATGCTAGATTCTAATTATTTATATTTTTAGACCAATTTTAAAATATTCTCAAAATTATTGGAGCCTCAATGCTATAAATGAAAACAAAATATCAAATTATTTCATTAATTATAAAATGGCATACCTAATGGTTAGCTGATCTAAACAAGATTTTGTGCATTTTAAGAAGTTTTCAAAAATTATGAGAATTTTATTGCAATAAATGTCTCATTAGTTATATTAATTATAAAAATGACCTTTTCTTTATATTAGATGGTCTAAAACAAGACTTTGTATTAGTTGATTATACTTTTAACTTATTTTATCATCTTTTTAATGTCAAACAAAGGTTAAGGATTCTTACTTTTAAATTTATTTATTATTTTATAATATTTGAAATTTACAAAAAAAAAATTAAGAGATAAGAAAGTCCCCTATTGGAGTGACTAATGGTTGGTCCTGTTATTAAAACACAAATAACATGTGGTGGTTAATAGGAGTGTTGAAATGCGGGTACCCGAAAGCACATCCAAGTACCATCCTGTGCAGGTAATTTGAAATGCGGCATGTGGCACGGCATGGAAGAACATCACGGGTACTCGGATCGATTGGCCCTGGTAACATGGTACCTGTTGACCCGTTTAAAATAGAAAATTTCAAGATAATTATTATTTTATTAAGTTACATAAATTTGTATTAGTACAAAAAAATCACCTTTTATCATTTTTAAATTCATCATATAATGATCACTAAGAGTAACAAGTCCGTAATCATCATCATCATTCTCTAGTTTGAATGAACTTGACAGAATACGATGAAATGATGGGGGGAAATCATTGTGTTAAATCTTCTTTTTATCGAAGGTGTCCTCATGCTCATTAAAATTGTAAGATCGTTAAATTTGTACCAAGTTTAAACCGCACAACCCCTAACTAACGTGTTAAATCTTTTAATTTGGTGGAGGGAATATGAAAGTTTGATAAGTATGAAATTTTTGGTGGAAAATCAAATAAAAGAAAATTTCAATTGGACATGCTGGAAGAGGGTTGTGGTCGTTAGCATAATTGAAAATTGAGAAAAGTGCATATATAACCCTATACAATTCTCATAAGTACAAATGTAACTTTCTGATAATTGAAAATGCTAATATAACCCTAGACAAAAAGGGAAAGTGCAAATATAACCCTTTCTGGCAAATTTTAGCCAGAATTTCATGAAAAAATATTTTTCCTCTCTGATTTTTTTTAAAAAAATAGAAAATGGTGCTATTGCCTTTAGTGTCATTAATACCCTAAATATCACCTACGGACCACCACCAGACCGTCGTTCGGTAGCCGCCGAACCATCACCGTAATAGGTTGGGTTATATCAGTACATTATGAAAGCCGATAGGGTTATATCAACACATTCCTAAAACTTATAGGGTTATATCAACACATTTTTAAAAAGTGCAGGGTTATATCAACACATATTATAAAAACAAAGTGTACGGTAATACACTCGGCTAGTCTTATCGGGGGATCGCACATCATGTACACCATTATCACATCATTACAATATCATATACACCATAAAAATTGACTCATAACACAGTAACTAATATAAAAAACCATTATCACATATCCTAACCTTGTTTCAAAACCCATCAATATTAAAAACCCTATGTCGAAGAACACAACAAAATAACTACACGCATAGCACCAAAAGTCATCCAATTATCGATCCAGACTAAAGACAAAAAAAAATATCATCAAATCCCTCCCTATATTTTATACCATATATATCGCATATCTCTATTATGACGAGAAGCAAAAGAAAATCAAAAAATCAAACTCAATATTGCATTAATCTAGTGAATTAAGTGGAATTTCGGATGAAGATACAATTATTGAAAGGTTCCCGCACCTCCACTTCAACGTCCATTGCATCGACCTCTCCAAAACTCTTCCTTCGCAGTTGGAATCACGCTCTAGACACTACAAGAAAAATGACCTGTTACTTTACCCCTTTACCTTGGTATTTTGGTTTAGCTCAAATAACCGAAGAAATTTTTTTTACCTTGGTAATTTTTATTTTGATGTAAATAGTATTTTTTTACTTCGGTAAAAAAATAACTTAGGTAAATAATATGTTTTTTTACCTTGGTTATTCTATTAAACGAAGTAAAATGTTAAAGAAACGAAGTAAATAATCCTACTGAATAGTGTGCAACGTCGCATATGTGTTTAAAAATGTCTGCCAAATTTGCATTCTAAGTCATTTTCACAAACTTGTAATACAATGGTTCACCGATGCCGCAGTTATGTAAATGATAGATCTTTTAGAGGTTAAAGTTGAAAAATATTGACTTGAAAAATGAGGAAGTATTATTTAAATATTTAAAGAGGTGAGTTTTATTATGTTACGATTGAAAATGATGGAATAAGAGGGAAAACCACAACAACCAACAAGTACAAAATTTGACGGTGGTAGAAAAGGAGGAAAAAAGAAAGCCAAGGCCGTATGATTTTCCTAGTTTTGGCGTCTCTTTCTCCTCCCAATGTCTCATCATCCACATTCCACTCCACTTCACTCATACCAAATCGCTTCCTTCATACAGTCACATAGTAAGTTCACATGCATTTTCTGCTTGATTGATGTTTTTATTTTGTTTGACCTCAGTTAACTTTTATAGGTTATAGTTGCTTGATAGTGATTGACTTCAGTCTACCAAAGTGTTTGTTCAATGTTTTTTTAAATGATTGTAGAAAATATTGTTGAATGTCACGGTTGAAAATGGTTTTTAAACTCATGCACATATCAAATCGCTTATAAAGCCAATTATATATTGTTCAAATAAGATAGTGAAATTATTTAAAAAAAACCAGTAGTCATGAAAATGTCTAAACAATTACTACATAAATTCAATTAAGAATTGTTTGGTTCCAATAGAACAAAAATTGCAATAAACTTAATCAGCTCGCATTATGATTATTTTGAAGACAATCGACCCCCATCTTCTATGACATCAAAGAACAAGGTGCCCCTAATGCGTAGACACTTTCCGGAAAGGAACTCACCAAAATCCTTTGGGGGATAGGGCCTTGATCTTCCCACCCCAGAGTAGTTCATACGCCACTATATCTCATAGCACCTCAGCACAATGGGGGTCTTGTCATTCGCCAAGAGTGGTACAATGTCCCTCGGGATGTACCAATTCACAAAAAAATATATTAATTAACAACAAATATTATTAATTTTAAATGCCTTACTAAATTTGAGTTTTTCCCAAAATTCAATTGCTTCAGAGTGTAGTGGAAACGTGGGCTATCAGCAGCCATTGCATGTTGTTCAAGGTCGAACACAAGAGGCTTTGTGTTGCTCCATTGTGAGGAGAACTGTATGAAAAAAAATACTGTGAAGATGTATTAGTAAATATATATGTAAAATGGTAAAATGCTTGTAAACGGGGCGACTTGACAATCATTCGCCAGCTATTTTTCCTAAATCAAAAATGAAAATGTCAAGTGTAAAGTAGCCTCAAAATACAAGGTGCGACATCGACCATGCATCACAGGTAATTTTGGTCCAAAGCACTGGTTTAGTAGACATGTACCAGCAACGTTGCTCCAAACACAGCAGAAAATATGAATGAGCAACGTCGCACGACAATCACTCCAAATGAAGGAGGATTAAAGGACCAGCGACGTCGCATTCAAACACATCAGATTCACTAATAACAATAGAAAACTGGAGAAAACAAAGATTTTAAACAAAAAATGGGCCACATTAACGAGGGAGAACATAATCCATAGGAACTTCAAATGAGACAATAAAAAACATCCTAGAACCTAATCTATAGGAACTTCAAAATAGAAAACAAACAACACATTCACACACCATATACATAAAAATCTTAAGGAAAATTACAAAAACAAAAAAATCAATCTGTTGAAAATCGAGGGAAAATTGAATGTTTGAAGTGGTTTATCAGGTGGGCACCATATATATTATCGTTATGAACCATTGTGAATTTTGCCTCGGCCGGTGCAATGTTGCATAATAGTCGACCTTACCAATATTGGACTGACGTAGGGGGGACATTAGCTAACTTCAATGTGGGCCTCAACATTTCAACCTAGTGGCATAGCAAATGGGCCTATTTTTGAACAAAATGAATTTAATTGACTCTTGTGAATTCCGCGTCATCATGTGCGACATCGCATATTAATCCACTTTGGGGACATTTGACTGACGTATAACTGACGTCGGTAGCCTGAAAGTGGGCCTCACCATTTTTGCCCACTGGCATAGCAAATGAGCCGGTGTCTAACCAAAACAAACATAATTGACCTTAATAACGGTTAATAGTATATTAGATACTAATAATTGAAATTTATAAATGACCATGAACTTTATTTACGTCCGGTTCGATCGGAATCGATTTTAGCACAATCAGTGAACTTTTTAGTTTTCACACTTAGGTCTCTCCAAATAGGTGGGAGAGGATGGAATGCAAAATTGGAGATACCCAATTATCTAAATGACATTGTAACAATCATGATGTTCGGATTCAGGCATCAAGGAACCAGGGTATTCGTCCCTCATTTTTATTAGTATTTATAAAAATAAATTCCACCACATAGAATCACACAAAATTACACATTCTTTCTTTTTTATGAATCAAAATGATAATAAAATTCCATCCATCAACTATTTTAAAGTGCTAGTACGTGTTCTAGAGTAAATTGTAGATGATTACTTATAAGTATGCAAGGGTTAATCGAAAGATCTTGTAGAAGTTTCCATGGGATCATGCAAGTTTCTTTATCACTTTCGGAGATTATAATTTTTACTGGGGATGGAAAAGGTCTCATCCGGGACGATTGAAATCGATTTTGGGACGACCAGTGTACTTTCAATTTATGCACTTAGATCCCTCCAATTAGTGAGAGAAGTCAAAATGCAAAATTGAATATACCCTTTTATAATTCACCATGTCACGACCACGATGTTTCGATTTGGTCATGCAATGGTCAATGGAACGGCTGCAAAATCTTCACAAACAGTATCACCCAAACTTCCTTTCATGTTCAATATGCTTCATAACTCTGCACCCGAACGTAAGGACAAATATTTGATATGGAGATTATGCGTAGTGTCTAAGAGGGACGCGAACCGGGGTAATCATTCACCATTTTTATTAGTATTAAATAAATACACTTATGATAAGTGTTATGAAAATGATATATAATATCAACAATATAGAATCACATGAAATTTCATATTCTTGGTTTTTTTTATAAAATAAAAAGGTAATAAAATTTCGTCGATCAAATTTTGAAAAGTGCTAGTACATGGTTTATAGTTAATTGTAGATGATTACTTATAAATATACAAGGGTCAATTGGAAAAACTTGTGTAAGTCTATGTGGAATAAGACCAGTTTCTTTATTAACATCGGTAAGTATAAGTTCGACTATGGATGACAAAGTTTCTTTTTGGGACAACTGATGAACTTTTTAATTTTTCACTTAGGTCCCTCCAAGAAAGTGGGAGAAGTCGAAATGCAAAATTGAAGATAAAATTTTGTTATTCACATTTTCAAGACAATGTTATACCGATTTAGGCATAAACAGGTAATGGGAAGGGGCATTAACAAGAAGCATTTTATGACACTTTTTAAAAAAATTAGACTGTGGCCCTTATAAACGACTTCGCAAATATGTTGTATATAACAATCCTCCAACCGACCCCCTATCGAAGTTGGTCGATTTGAATTTTCCAGTGGGAACCAAAATTTCGAGGCAAAAATTTGAACCCAAAATTTCTCCCATCCCTTTTCATATCAATAATATTCAGCATCAACACCCATTTCCCATCTCCAACACACTTTCTCCAAACCTAATAACTCCACACCATCCTTTCCATTCACACCATTACAACAACTAAAGAGCTCAATCAAATTTCTTTTCTCAAACAACAACAAGTATCTAAGAATGGAGCATCTCTGGATTCAAATTAATTGAGGAAGTTTTCCTTTCATTCCATGTTCATTTAGTAATTTTATTACCATGCCTTCTTAAAAAAATTTCTCTCATTGATCAATGATTGAATATTTTCATGAAGTATGATGATTATTTATGTTACATGTTAAATAATGAATATTTTCATTAAATAACATGTAACGGCTATCGACGAATGATTTTTTATGTCAACAAATATTAAATATTATAATATTGTATGAAAACCAATGTCTCCATGAGTTATCACACATACCGGTGAAGAGACGACACCTTACCGGTGTCACATAAATCGACGTCACATAAATTGGCGTCAATTTTTTTTGCGACGTCAATCATTCAAAACAACGTCATATTCATTAGTCTTCCACGTCAGCAGCCACACGTGGGTGCCCAAGATCATGTGATTTTGCATACTAGCTTCTGCGATGTAACTCTTATTTGATGTTTTCCTGCACGAAGTCACATATATCCTCTCCTAACGTCTACCATCTTGCTGTGATCGACGTCGATTCTTATGCTTTCCAACATCAACCTAAACAAAGTTGCTGCTATCGTCGCCTATCGTCGGATTTCTTGCTTGGACCGATATCGGTCCAAAACTGTGGTAAAAGATATTTTTTACCTCTGTTATGAACCAATGTAAAAATGTACTTTTTACTACTGCAGTATTTAACTTGGCTTTCTAGGACTAAAAACCGAGGTAAAAGTCCTGTAGAACCAACGTAAAAGGTCGTGTTTCTTTTAGTGACAACGTCAGTGATCTGTAGAAGAGGTTGAAATGGCGGTTGGCATTGATTTTGTACTAATACGACACTTTGTTTTCACAGTATGTGCTGATATAACCCTACATTTTTTTCAAATGTGCTGATAGAACTGTATAAGTTTTGGAAAGTGCTGATATAACCCTACATGTTACGTCGGTGATGCAAAAGTGGTCCGGTGGCGGTCCGATAGTAGGTAAGGGTATAATTGTCTTCCTAAATTCAAAATTTGGTCTGAGGGTATTTTTGTCATTTTCAGGGAGTGAAATCAGGAAAAGCACGGTCAATGCCAGATTTCTCACCGTAGGATTATATTTTCACTTTCATCAACTAGTTAGGGTTATTTTGTAATTTTAATTATCTGAGAGTTATATTTGCACTTACTCAAGTATATAGGGTTATCTTTGTATATATCCCTTGAAAAATTTAGGCTGGAGGGGATGGGTCGACTCAGAATGAACAATTGAGAATTCGGTTCAAAGAAATGATTGAAAATTTAGCACTTGAATATTATGTTAATTTATGTTATTTAATAAGTAATTTTACATAGGTATGTACAATTGAGAATTGAGAATAGATACGTAGAAATATTATTATTTAAAATTAAAATAAATTAAATATATTTAATTTTAACCGGGTATCCTGGGTACTCAGAAATAGAATTTTTGCGGTCCTGACCCGGACCAGGTAAAATGTAAAATTTCCAAGCAGGGTACTAGGCTCTTGAAAATAAAAAATTACTTGGTTATTTGAAATTGGGCCAGCGGATGGACGGGTCGGGTATTGAGGGCCAAATATTTTTGAACTCCCCAAATTGTGAATAGACATGGTGTACTTTTGTAAATAATTTATTTTTTGTGGTTTTGTTAAAATATTCACAAAATTATAGGGACATCTCTGCAAAACAAAATTATAATCATAATGAACACTCTCTCCTTCCTTATTTAATTCCTCTTTGGGGAAATAAAAATTCTCAACATAATCCATATGAGCATCAATATCAAACACATAAAACATCAATAGGGAAACAGAAGGTTTCATAACTTTTATTTTGAAAATGAAAAGGTTTAGCATTGTTTGATTTATAAACTTGTGTAACATATATAACATTAAAAACTCATCATAATACATGTAATTCTCAATCCTCCACCCGTAAGATGAAATTTGGCCACATCAATATGCATAAATATTGGTGCGAAAAGGTGATATGAACATTTAGATGGGACGAACGTACTATAAATCAATAATCAAAATGCGTAAAATAGGCAGTGCTGGCACACCAGCTCAATCCAATCGAATCCAAACCAATCTGACTAAAACACATATTTTCTGCTTTAAAATAAAATAATATTGAAAGCGTATTCTTAAACTCCAATGAACAGCGCAACTGCAATGGATAAAAACATGTGTACACACTTAAACTAAGAATGGAAACTAGCAACAACACTATCCAATTAGTGAGAAAAACACTAGTGGCACTACAAGAAACGGGATATTTTACCTCAGTTCTAAAGAAGTTTTTACCGCAGTTTTTAGTCCAAACAAAGTGAGGTAAATAATAGTGTAGGATTAAAAACCAAGGTAAAAAAATACTTGTTACCTCTATTTTAGACCGACATCGAAGGGTATTGTGACCGATGTCGGTCATAGCAAGAAGGAAGATGGTGGGAGACCATTGCTGCGACTTCTTTCAGGACGACATCGGTTAGAATGAGTGCAGCACGGCAAGTGCTTATAAGCGGCATTGCACTGTGTGGAGAAGTTATGTCATGTGCATGGTGACGTGGAATTATGACCAATATGACATTGTTCTGGAAGGTCGATCCCGCACACAATATACCGATGCATGTTTGTGCAAGGCTGATTACGTGTTATCGATATACTAGTGTGTGCGACGTCATTTGTTCATTGGAGAGGCGTCGATTCTTGTAAAGTGTTTTAATATTTAATTTTTGATGACACAAACAATCGTTCGTCGCTAGGCGTTACATGTTGTATAATATTCGATGACTCATGATATGGTTAAATGTCATACAACAATCAATTGTTCAATTAATGCAGAATGGAATCACATGGTTAAACCTACACAACTGTCACATATATTAAATATATGTGACAAACTATTTAAATACATAAGGTTGACATGAAATTGAAGTATTATTGGTATTGAACCTCCACTGTCTATGTTATACGATATTAAAATTGTTAGGGTGACTAGTGAAATGAAAAGTCAATCCATCTACTAACAGAAAGTCCATTGATAACTCTTTTTGTCCTATTACAACCAACCACAAGAAAAAAATTACGTTAGAAATGGGCAGTCCACAAATGAAAGAAATATAACATAGTCATACGTAGACGACGTTAATCTCAACCGAAAAACGTTACTCATATGCTTAAGTACAACATTGCATACATAGGACAATGATATCGCACAGGGTACCTCGATACCAACGTCTGATATTCATAATATTTTAAGCATTGCAACGCCGGTCATTGTTCAGTAACATATCACAAGGGCCAATGGTTTAAGGCCAACATCGAACATTCAAAGTGTGTTCTTATGAAAATGTAATTACTTTCCACAATCAGCCCTAATCTAAGTCTTTTTTCTTACTACTTACAAACATGGAATTCGTGTGACAACACAAACACTAGAGAGTATATAACATGTAACACAATTATCATACTTCATGAAAATATTCACTCTTTGTTCCATGAAAAAATACTATATACAAAATCATTAATAAAATTGCAAAAATGAACATGGAATAGATGGAAAACTACCTTAATTAATTTTTACCCAGAGATGTACAATCTTCTAGTATTTGTGGATGTTTGAGAAGAGTTATTTGATTGAGCACTTGAATTTTTGTAATGGTGTGAATGGAAAGAATCTTGTGGGTTGGGTTTGGAGGAAGTATTTCGGAGATGTAAAACGGGTATACTTGATTAAAATTGAAATGAAATAGGGTTGGGGGGATTTTGGCTCAAATTTTTAGCTTAAATTTTGGTTACCGCTATAATGTTTAGGATAACCAATGTCGGTATCAGGTCGGTTCATGTTTTTCTCCAAGCAAAGTTATTGTGATGTCGCATACGTGACCCATAGTGTAATTTCACAAAATGTCGTCTAATACTCTTATGAAGATTTTGGGTTCTGGCGTCCTTAAAAAATGGCAGCAAGCAAGAACAAAGATAGTGGTTACTGTTACCAAACACAAAAAACTAACAAACAATTGTAATCATTGTTATCATAATATAAGAAACAAAAAAATCAAGAAACAAATAGGAAAAAAAGAGATGAACTCAAACTGTTACATATCTAGAAACCTCAACGGTGGAATAACCGTGACAGAGGCCAGGCACATTGGCAGATGGCTTTGTTCAGTGGTGCGGTGGAGAAGAGGGCGGAGAAATGGTGTTGTAAATGACAGGATCCATGATAGAGACCAAGTGCGGCGGAACCGTCTGAACGACGGGCTCAGCGGTGGCGGTCAGAGGCTGGTTCAGCGGCATCTCATAGGAGGCTTAGCGGTAGAGGGTGGTAGAGGCTGGCTTAGTGACAGAGGGTGGTGGAGGCTGGCTCATCGGGAGAGGGTGGTGGTCCGACGGGGATCCATGAGTGACGAAGTGACGATTGAGAAAGAAAACTAAGGGATTTTGGGATCTGGTTGGTGAAAATGAAGACATGCGGCGGATATAATTTATTTTTAGGAAAATGAACTTGGGGGGAGGAGAAACCCTAACTGCTATATATAGTTGGGCCCAAAAGTCCAGCAAAGACACTCAATTAAAGGTAGTTCTTCAGTATAATCGCCTTTAATCAATTTTAAAGTGTCTTTACAATTTTTGTCTTGACTTGGGAGGGAGTTCTGAGTTCGGAACTTCCCTCGGATTATAATAAAAGGCGGTTCCTTAAGAATCACCTTTTATTACATGTCTTTAATCAAGGGTTTCAATTAGTGGATGGACTGAAGTGCATAAATTAAAATTTTCACCACCTCCGCCAAAATTTATTTTGATCATCTTGGAAGGGACCTTTGCCATCCCTATCAAACTTATAATCCCGAGAGTGATAAAGAAATTAGCCTGATCCTACAGAGACTTCCATAAGTTCATCGGAAGAACATTTGTATACTTATAAGTAATCATCTACAATTTACTCTAGACCACATACTTACGTTTTAAAAAAAATTGATGGACAAACTTTTATTATCTCTTTATTTCATAAAAACCAAGAATATGTAAGTTCGTGCGATTCTATGTGGTGGAAATTATCATTCTCATAATGCCCATCGTGAGAGTAGTAATGGAATACTAATAAAAATGACAACGTACTACCTCGATTCGCGTCCCTCTTAGACAGTACGCATAATCTCCACATTATGTTTGGGTGCAGATTTTTGAAGCGTAGGGTACCGTCAAGGAAGTTTGGCCTACATTGTAATTTTTAAAAATTATCATCAAATGCTCTCTGAGAAGACTCGGGCTCTTCCATTGACCTGTTGATGCCCAAATTCTAAGAACATGACTGTGACAATGTGAATTACATAAGGGTATGTCCAATTTTTCTTTCCGACTTCTCCAAATTTCTTTGAGGGACCTAAGTGCAATAAGTAAAAGCTTATCCAAAATCAATTTCGGTCATCCCAGATGTTAATAAAGTTCATGAACATTATTAAATTTCAATTTGTAGTTTCAAATATACTAATAACTATTATGAACGTGACTTTCTTTCGTTTTGGTCAAATGCAGGCTCATTTGTATGCTAGCAAGCTAAAATTGTCAGGCCCGCATTCAGGTAAGCAAATGTCATTTTTATTTGGGTAAGTCATTGGCTAAGTCGATGGGCATGCGACGTTACACATGTCGAGGCGGAATTCACAAGAGTTCAAAACGATGTTGCTCCAAAACATTTACATATATATAGCCCACCTCATAATCAGTTCAAACATTTACTTTCAACTTTCCCTCAAATTCCAATAATCCCCGACCCCACAATCTTTTCTCTTGTCAAAGGTATGGTTATCAATACTTCCAATTTTATTTTTTTAACTTTTTCCTTGAAATTGTTCTATCTATAGTGTGTGAATGTGTTGGTTGGTATGTTTTTGGTTTTCTAGTTCTTATGGATTAGTTATAGTATGAACTTTTCTTATATGTCAAGCTAGTTGGTACAAAATGTTTTGGTATGTTTTTGGATGATTTTGTGTCATTTTATATTCCACAAGCATGATTTTTTCTATTTTATGCGATTTTGGCCGTAGCTACTAGGGTTAAATGCAACGTTGGTAGCCTATCAGATAACCTTAGCTCGTGGCGATTGTAGTGCGACGTCGTACATCCATATTTTTTGTGGTATTTGTTTTATGGATGGGACTTCACACCTATATCGATTTAACTATTGGTTTAACTAGCAGGTTACTGACCTCGCTTACATGCGTTTAAGTTGCTTTAAGATTTTAAATGCGAGCTCGTTTATCTGTCGGTCACCATGTTTTGTCTAATCGATTGATGAGTGGTGTCGCGCATACATGTCAGTCATGCAATTATGCTTCACCAGCATGTACGTGCGCATGGCCGACGTCGCACTATTAAAGTTTGAAGGCTTTGTGCCCTAATTATTTCCTTATATTATTTAGAAGTAATGGTCGGCAAGGATCCTCAAGCCAACCATTTTTCCAGGACGGCGACTGATTTTACATATATTTACATCTATATATATGAACTACATTTAATTTATGTGGTCACACACACACACACATATATATATATTCACAATTTATGAAAATTAATAATTTAAAGTTTTTATATAGTTCTCCGCACAATGGAGCACACCAGAGCCTGTTATGTTCGAACTTGAACACCATACAATGACTGCAAATAACCCTCAATTCAGCTGCACTCTGAAGCAACAAAACATCAGGACTAGCCCCACTTTGGTTAGGCCTAACTAGCTAATTAAATGCATGTAATTATTTGATTTTTAATTAATATTTGTTTTATTAGTTGCATCTATATTTATAATAAATTATTTTTTATTAGTGATTCAGTATGATGATACCCGGGCCACGACTTGTCGAGGCCCGCGAGTTTCGAGCTTAGGGTATCGTCTAAAGTCCAACTCGATGCCCATAAAGGGACGCGTGATCCAGTCCTAATTAAGG
>JAULKK010291120.1:0-35623 GCA_032355705.1 Rubia peregrina
TACTTCAAGGGATTATATTTGGTAATTCCTATCTCCAAGGGATTTGATTAAAATTAGAATTTGAAATGGAGAAGGAAGTATATACGTACAAGACTTCAGAATTTCTATGTTGGAACATACAGAATGAATCAGGATTTGATTGTTAGAATATTGCGTAATATTGAGTTATGGAAATATGGAGATTATGCATTATTTGAATCAGGCGTGCATGAAACATATAATGGATTCATGGAAAATCCCAATAATTATGGAATTGGATTTATGAAATATTATGGGATATTTGAGATAAGAAAAATTTCTTTATTTATGGGATTTGGATATGCTTCAGAAGCAGATAGAGGGAATAGGAATATTGTGGAAATAATTATGGAGTATTCCGATCTTCTCAAGGGACTATATAATGATGGACATCACAGCTGCAACTTCAATGAATTTCATTGAGAAAAATCCGCACATCAGATTTATATCTTTCGAGAGATTTGCAAGAGCCAGTTTTCATATGTTCCAACATATGTGACCTATTAATCAAGTTCAGAGTCGTATACCTTAATTCCCCGAGAGGAGGAGATCCAACGTCGACGAGTTTTGAGGTTAGAGTGAGTTTGATCACGGCGGATCGGTAGCAAGGGGAGCTTGCAAAATCCATACGTTGTAATTAGAAAAGTTAAGTATAGTTGTATGATGTACTTTGTACTGTATCTTTCTGATTAGTGAATTTATTCTGAACTGGGCCAGGACCCGCAGATGTAGGTGGATTTCACCGAACTGCGTAACCAAGTTGTGTGTGCTCGTGTGCTATTTATTTTACATATTTGGTTAGATAGGATATGTTGGAACATAGGTTTAATAGTTAAGATAAAACGGTAAAATCAAATTTTCAGGAGTGAGACCACTTAATACTTCTGTTAGTTTAGGGATCAAGAATGTTAAAAATCAGAGGGCCAAAAATAAAATGATAACAATATTTTAGAGGTCACAGAAGTCGTTTGCCCTATTTTAAAGTGGGGATTCTAAACTTGTATTATTCACCAAACAGGTACTTGCCAGAAGATCTATTTGTTACCTTCAAGCAAAACTCATAATTGAACACGTCGTACATTGTTCTTATTTTCAGTGGCAACTCAATGACGGTAACTTCGATCTTGATTAAGGATCAATAGTGGAAAACTTTTGATTAAAGGTAGCAATCTTGAGAAACCGCTTTTGATGAGGACCCGAGAGAGATTCGAATTCGGAACTCCCTCCCAAGCTACCTCAAAAATTTTAAAGGCACTTTTAAATTGATTAAAGAACCGCCTTTAATGTGGTATTTTTGTTCCCAAATACATATAGCAGTTAGGGTTTCCTTTCCCCCTTAGTTTATTTCCCTAAAACTAAGTATTGAAGACCACCACTCATTCTTTTATTCTTCCCATAGTTTATTTTACCTCTAGATCCCAATTCCCATATTTTTTCTCTCTCTCACCCTCACAACTCTCACGGCTCCACCTCCAATTTCACTCCTCCGCCACCATCTCCCCACTGAGCCTGCATCCACCAACCTCAGCCCGCCTTGAAGGACGTAGAGATCATGCTCACTAACACCCCTCATGACAACTAGTGATCCCTTAGTGACATTCAAAACATTTTTTTCACCTTCCAACAAAACCCAACTTGGTCCAAAGTTTCAAGTGAAATAAGGTTCCTCCGCAGTTGCGGGACATGTCGTACCTCTGTCAAAATCCGCTCTGATACCAATTTGTTGAAGAAATCCAAGGGTTTTATGCCTAAGAATTCGAAATATACTAGAACAAAAATAAACGACAAAAAATAAAGAAGATATTGAGACGATGATTTTTACCCAGGTTCGGACAAGTTGTCCTACGTCATGCTTGGAGAATGCTTCACTAAGATCAATTCAAGATTACAAAAATTTCAAGCATCTAATGCTTCCTCTTTTCTCTCAAGAATTTGCGCTCAAAATATTGATCTATTTCTAAAAACCTTGTCTCCCCTGTTTTCTTTTTACTCCTCTCGGCCTCACCGATTTGACTACTGCTCCCGCAGCCTAATCACCAAGGCACAAAGAAAATAATCACTACTGGACCTTGCCTTTCCTAAGACCAAGAATCCAAAGAGAGAAATATAGGCCCAACAAAATAAAGCCACGCCGTCACATGAATTACGGTTCCGAGTTCGAAATTTGTTATGGCCGATTACACACTTCCATGTTCGAAAGTTATTATAAATAAAGTTTTATGAGCCAAGTGCATATATAACGTTACATAATTGACGAAAGTGTGAATATATAATCCTGTAATAATTGAAAGGGCAAATATAACCCTACATAATAAGTGAAAGTACAAATATAACCTTTTCTGGTAACTTGTAGCCGAAATTTTATGAAAAGACAATTTTACCCTTCTTTAAAAAAAATGAAAAAAATAGGAAATGACCGCCGCCGGGTTATATCAACACATTATGAAAACTGATAGGGTTATATCAGAACATTTCTAAAACTTATAGTTTTATATATGCACATTCGTAAAAATGTAGGGTTACATCATCACATACTATAAAAACAAAGTGTCATATTAGTACAAAATCAACGCCAACCACACACAACCTCCATTTCACCTTCTTCTACTGATTGCTGACGTTCCAAAGTGTGATTCTATTGGCAAATAAAGAGCTTTGGCGAGGTTGATGCATCAGACAATGAAGTGGAGGTGTGGGAACCTTTCAAAAATTGTATTTTCATCCGGAATTCCCCTTAATTCACTAGATTAATGCGGTGTTGAGTTTTATTCTTTGATTTTATTTTGCTTCTCGTCACACGAATAGAGATATGCGGTATATGTGGTATAAAATATAAGGATTTTGATGATATTTTGTTTATTTTGTTGAGTTTAGTTCGGATTGATGATTGTATGACCTTTGTTGTTTTGCTCGTAGCTGTTATTTTGTTGTGTTTTTCGACATAAAGTTTTTAATGTTGATGAGTTTTACTTTTATAATATGTGCTGATATAACCTTACACTTTTTACGAATGTGCTGATATAACCGTACCCGGTCCGGCGGCGGGTAAGGGTATAATTATCCACCTAAATTCAGCTTTTGGTCCAAGGGCATTTTTATCATTTTTGGGGCGGTCAACGCCGGAAAACACGGTCAACGTTGGATTTCTCACCAGAAGATTATATTTGTATTTTCATCAATTAGTTAGGGTTATATTTGCATTAAAAATTATCTCAGAGTTATATTTGCACTTTCTCAAATATATAGGGTTATATTTGTATATTTCCCTTAATCTTAAATACGCTACAAGACATAATACTCCCTCTGTTCCCGTAAAAACTGCACAAGAGACTTTTCAAGTAAAATTGTCAAACATTGACCATATATTTGAATAAATATATAAACAACAACGTTATCATATGTGATATTGTTGGATTTGTCGCAACAGGTAGTTTCCAAATATCAATTTCGTGAAAACTCTCGTGTGCACTTTGAACTGGTACAGGGGGTGTGATAGTTGGAGTGGGGGTTCTTTATCTAATTTAATGGTAGCAAATACTTCATCTGTCTCACTATTATTGGCACATTTAGTGTTCCAAGTCAAAGTTTGACGCTAAATATAAATTTATATATCTATAATAAAAATATCGTGTGATATATTGTTAAATTTATTTTAAAAAATATTATTTAAATATTATTTTTTATGCAAAATTGTACTATATCATTAGTTGTGGCGGGACGAAGGGTGTATAAATTTACAGCTAATTGCGTCCATTCAAGAACCTCAATAAAATCTCCTCCGTGTATTTTGGGTGGGAATTGATTCACAACTTATTGATAGTGTCACTAGATTTTAACCATTGAAAACTCTGTGATTGTTGTGTTATAGAATTTCAACTTACGGAACAATGTTTGATCACAACTAAATTCGACAACTGCTGAAAAGATGTTAATATGTACCACATCTATTAATTAAAATTAATTTTAATATATTGTCAAAATTTCCCTCCCCCTCCATAGAGAAAAGCATAATAGTTTTAATTTTTTTGATCAAACTGTTCGAACTGATTATAACTAGCTATGGGTATTTTTTAATTAAAAAAACAATCATTCCAAGATGTTAGGAAAAACGCTCAGTCGGGATTACAATGAGTGGAATTGACCTCTAACCTAACTAGCTTCTAGCAATAAATAATGTAAGGATATCTAAATTACATGTCAACCAGACTGATCGTCTGTAGTATTACATATTAGAGATCCAATAAAAAATTGTAACATCGCGCTCGAGGATATTAATTTGCTTCATGCAAAAAATATGACTACTTGGCAAAGAGGAGCGTATTACGCATCAATATCACTGCGCCAAATAGAGATATTTTACAAATGTCGACACATCAATATCATTGCGCCGCATCTTCTACCACTGTAACACCACTTGATCCAACCACGATCTATGTTGTCCAAAATGTAAACACCTTGAAAAACACAGATCTAACTAACCCAAATTTATAAAAACCACAAACGAAATTGCGAACACACGATCTATACAAACAGATCGAGAACAATACATCAACATGAACAATTAAATCGAGTTATCGTCATGAATACAACGATCTAATCGATCAGGTCGAAAAACAAAACTAATATGTGGATACAAATCTCACACTTATTCAATAACAAAAACATGAATTAAAATAAAATTTTATTCCTCATCTCCCCTAATGGCAAGATGGGGAAAAAGGTTGAAGAAGAAGGGTTGCGGCTCGGAGAGGGTTGCGGCTTGGAGAAGGGTTTAGCGGACAAAAAAAACTTCCTGTTCCACTTTGCATTTTCTTTCTAACTTGTTTAGGTTTATTATAATGTTTTTTTCACTATTTTATATAGTTAATTCAGTTCAATCCATTCCTTCTGATTTTGTTGAATTCAGTTCAATTCTATTTAGTTCATTTGAATTCAGTTCAGTTCAACTAATCTTAATTTGATAAATTGATCTTGTTTAGGTCAATTATTAATTTTTCATTATGATTAATTTTAGTCCAATTCATTTCATTCTTTGAAGTTATGTTGAATTCATTTCAATTCAATTGAATTCAGTTGAATTCATTTATTTTAATTTGATGAAAATGATCTGGTTTAGGTCTATTATTAATATTTTATCTCTATACTTTGATTTTAGTATGTTTAAATTTGGTTGATTTAATATTTTAAATTATTTAAATAATGTTCAGTTTAGTATATTTATAATTATTCAAATCAATTCAATATTTCACCCACTTTCATATCAGTTCAATTCAACTCAACTCCATACTCTCTCTATCCCAACTCAAATTGTTCACTTACTATTTGACACTATTCTTTATTAAACTTTGACCACATAGTTGAATAGATATATACTCCGTATAAGTTATAATATTATCGCATGTGATATTGTTAGATTCACCATAACAAGTAGTTTATAAAAAGTAATTTTTTATTTGTCAATATTATACGGAGTTAAATATATTAACAATCAAATATGTTTATCAAATAACATAAAAATATTCTATGCAATTTAAAATGGACAGAGGGAGTATTCTCATCTTGGGTATAATAATCTCAACCAAACTAGCATTAATTTTAAAATTGGGTGAAGTGCGTTTTTGACCCTATAAGTTGGTTGAAAGTACAGAAATGACCTTGTAAAATCTGAAAGTGCAGAAATGACCCTATGTTTTGGTCAAAAGTGCCAATTTGACCCTGGAAACCAAATTCTGGCTGGAAATGACCATTACACCCCTTTGGGAAAAAAGAAATTTTCAAAAAAATGTGAAAAGACAACATTACCCTTCCTAAAAAGTCAACGATGTCGGTCAACGCCAGTCAATGTCGCCTTTTCATATTTTTCTTAAACTTCTTTTTTTTCTAAAATTTTCAGAAAATATGCAAAGACGACATTGACCGGCGTTGACCGAATTGACCGGCGTTGACCCGTGGCATTGACTTTTTATGGAAAAAAGAATTTTCAGAAAATATGCAAAGGCGACATTGACCCGGTGCATTGACTTTTTACCGGCAATGTCGTCTTTTCATATTTTTCTGAAAATATCCCTGTTCTAAAAAGTCAACGATCCCGGTAAAATCCTGTCAATGTCGTCTTTGCATATTTTCTGAATTTTTTTCTTCTAAAAAGTCAACGATGTCAGTAAAAAATCAACGTTGGCGGTCAACGCCACGGGTCAACGCCGGTCAATGTCATCTTTGCATATTTTCTGAAAAATTCCTTTCTCTAAAAAGTCAATGATGTCGGTCAACGCCACGGGTCAACGCCGGTCAATGACGTCGTTGCATATTTTCTGAAATTTTCTTTTTTTCTAAAAAGTCAACGATGCCGGTCAACGGCGGTCAATGTCGTCTTTGCATATTTTCTAAAAAATCAGGAAAAAAGATTTTTTAAAAAAATATGAAAAGGCGACATTGACCGGCATTGACTTTTAGGAAGGGTAATGTTGTCTTTTCACATTTTTTTGAAAATTTCTTTTTTCAAAGGGGTGTAATGGTCATTTCCGGCCAGAATTTGGTTTCCAAGGTCAAATTGGCACTTTTGACCAAAACATAAGGTCATTTCTGCACTTTCAGATTTTACAAGGTCATTTCTGCACTTTCAACCAACTTATAGGGTCAAAAACGCACTTTACTCAACTTTCTAATTGCTTTTTACGCAAACTTTAAGACAAGTATATGTGATATTTTTTTAATGGGTGATGAGAGTTGGCCTACATAAATAAAATGAAGATTTATGAACACATATTTATGGCTAAATATAGAAAGTTTAGAATTATGAAGTTTATAGTAGGACGTCCCAAAAAGGAAAGAGAGATTTATATGAGACCGTCTCACCATAAGTTATTGTGAGACAAAGTAATAAGTAATTTTTTTTAAATTACATAATGTATCTCATGTCATTTCTTATCTTTAAATAATTGTATTTAGACATTCCGTCTCACCATAGGAATGAGTGAGACCGTCTCACTCAAGTCTTTGTAAAAAGGAAAATAGGAAGTTTAAGTATATGATTTTTTATTAATGTCTAATCTTTTTTTTCAATTATATCCATTGCACTCCCCTAAATTCTAAAATTTGAGGAGATGCAATGAAATCTCTAAACATTCTTAACTCGTTCCAGGGCGTGGCAAAGATGTCCTGCTATGACAAAGCAGCGAGATGGAATTGAAAACAGCAGAGCAAGACGAAATAGATCATTCAACAAACAAAATAGACAACAAATTTCCTTTGGACCAAGAACCAGGGAGGAAGCTGCATGCAGATTGTCAAGAGCTTCTAGTTGAGGATAAGCAGCTAATCTTGGACTCAACTCTCGATGCAATTGCAACTAACTGTGTTTCTATGCTGCTCCTTGGCTCCCTCAAGTTTCTTTAACAAGCAAAACTCTGGGGAAATAAACTAGAATTGTCATCCTATTGAGCAGCCCTGTATCCGGTTCCGGTCTTTATATTCCGGTACGGTTTGGTCCATTTTACCGGTCCAGACCGGCTCATGAACGCTCATGTGTGGGTGATGACTGAACATGGCAACCACAAGTCATAGATGAAGAAACTCTTTGCACAATTGCCAGATTCGTTCAAGGTACAAGCCTTATGGCCGGTTCGTGATACCAACCAGCTTGTACTAGTGGAGCACTCTGGCCAGGAACAAGCTTGGCTTGTTGAGCAACGCAACAAACTGCGTTTCTGGAGAAGTTGTCCCTTTACAACCTACTTTAGTTTCTCTTGATGGGGACTGATCCCCGTCTTTCATAGAAACACCGGTAGGATTGAATTTAGCAGCTCTTACCGCTTAGTTTCGTGACCTCTTGAAGAGTTTGTAGTAAAGATATGCATCGTTTTAGAATACCTTTTGCCAGATTGAATGGCAGCAAGCACTAATCTAGAAACGCACTAGTCATCATTTCCTCGCACCTCTGAATTGTATCAAATGTGCTCCTATTCTAGAAATGCTTTTTTAACATAAGAAAATTCTTCTTACAGAAACTGTAGTATGCAAAAACCAACCAGGTAACATGCCTAAAGGCATCAACAGTGAGATGCTTGATTGAAATCCATACTTACCTACCTATATTATACCATCAACATCAGTACAAAAATGAAGCAGAGGCAAATAATAAATTCATTATGACATCACAACTCTATATTCTTCACATGAATATATCAGAAACTTGCAAGAGAACTACAAGAAATCTGGCTAACAAAGGAGTTTGACAGCTTATGTAACCAATCAAAAGAAAGACACAGAAATCACAACTTTTACCAAGGTATACAATATCCAACTACGATAATGGCATCACTTATCATATAACAGTATAACTTCAAGCTTAGTCGTATCAGAAAAATGAAAGGAAAAGCTATTATTCCATCTGGACTTGGCTTGTCTTAAGATAAGAATGATAAGACAACAGCAGGACTGAAATTTGATCTTCAAAGTTTTAAAAGCCTTGTCACTATGGTAATTGGTAAAGATAAAGAGAACTACGAAAAAAAAAGAAAGAGAGTGACAATAAAACATGTAAATTTCAAACAAGGGATAAAGTACTACTCCATGAATAAAGAAAGCTGCCTAATCTATTATCAGTACCCTCTAATCATGGCTTCTTTTTCCCCTTTGGTTTGTTGGGGATTTTCCCAAATGCCATAAGCCTATGAAGTGGTACCTTTAGCTCAGCTTGACGACGCTTTCTCTTCACCCGGCGGGAACTTCCTGAGTTAATTTCCAAATCCTGTTTCCCGCTCACAGAGGAATTAGGTTCCTCAGCACCACTAATCTTGCTGTACTTATCAGTAGTCTTTTCCGATACCCCTACTTCAGGATTCTTATACTTGAGCCTCTTGAGTTTCGGAACCTTCCATTCCTTCTCTCTATATGGAGCCAGCTTCTTGAGAGGTACATACTGATTCAACTCCTTATCATCCAAGGTAAGAATTTCAGTTGGCTTGAGCCCATATTTCCTAGCTTCAACAGCCCTGTATTTGAATCTAGTCTTCAAGTCACCGATGGTGTCCTCATACTCTAACTTATGATACTCATCCATCAACTGCTCTTTAACTGCCTCCTCCACCTCACTAAGCTTTCGCTTGCGTTTCTTCTTCCTTTTACCATCTTCCCCATCAGCTGATTCATGGATGTCTTCACCTTCTTTATGTTTCAAAATTCTCTCCCTGGCCGACAAGAACCCATCACCAGGTGCTTCAACATCATCCCAGCCTTTGGAAAGTCCTAACAGCTCATCCTCTTTATCAAAATCAGGCTTCTCATCCTCGCTTCCGAAATCAGGATCCACATCCTCAGCTCCATAATAACTGCCATCAAAGGCTTTCTTCATCTTCTTATCATGCTCTTCAGGATTGAACTCATCGTCCAAGTCATCCACCTCCAAAACCCAAGCACCATCATCACCAATCCCAGCAGTTTCCCTAATCTTCCTAAGCTTCTCATTGATCTCCTTCTTCTTCACGTTCTTCAAGTGCTTCAGCTCCTCTTTCCTTTCGAATTCGGCCAGTGCCATCCTCTCCTCCTTCCTTTCTCTTTGCAACTTCCTCGCATTCGTTGTCTTCCTCACCGAACCCTCCACCACTCTGCTGTAACCCAACACCCGATCACCTGCATTCTCCTCAAACCTGAAGTTATACTGCCTCTCGTACTCTTCCTGCTTCTCAATCTCCTCTTCATCCTCTGAAACGCCAGCGTCAACCTTGACACTGCTCTTGTCCTCCCACATCTTATTCCGAAAATAGTCCTTCAAAAAGATAGAATTTTTGTCTAGCTTATCATCCGGACCAAAATATTCATCCAACTTCTCCACAATATCATCATCATCATCATTGTCCTCATCGCCTCCACTTACAATCTTCTCTCTGAATAGCTCACCGCCATCCTCCTCGTCTTGCTCCTCCACCGCCTTGAGAAACTCTTGCCTCAACTCCTCCTGCTCCTCCGCATGACTCTTCACCACAACCTCCTCCTCCTCGGAGAACTCCGGCCCCTCCTCAATCAATTGCCTCGACATCACATCTTTCAAGTACATAGGCTTCTTCTTCTTCTGCACCTTTTCATCATCATCACCTCCGTCGGAATCGCTATCAGAAGCGAAAAGCTTAGCTTCCTTATCTTTCAAAGACGGGTCCTGATTCCTAACCCTAATCAAGGCATCAAAGAGTTGCTTACCTCCGGCCTCAATCTCTTCCTCGGATGAAGAAGACCCGTCGGAGTCCGACTCAGAATTGACTACGCCTTTCTTCTCCAACTCTGCCAGCCTCTGCAAATCTTCCCGCTTCTTATTGTGCTCGTAACGGCGGGCAAAGTCCTGGTCGATTTGAATATTCCCAGCCTCTCCATCGGAGCCGCCATCATCGTCGAACAGCTTCAGACCCATGATTTCTGGAATGTACGATATCAAATTAGAAATGAAAAATAGTCCTTTAAGAGAGAAGAGAAACGAGTCGGAATACCTTGAGCTTATATTGATTGAGCTTGTATTCAGATGGCTTGAGTAGATGTTGAATAATTCAACAGAGATTTCTGTCGGAGCGCTAAAGGAACGCAGACAATTAGGGCAGAGTAGTACTGGAATTTTTGAGTAGTGTCCGCCGTGCTGCTGGAAGGAATAGAGCGAGTTAGTAGATGTTTTTGAGAATTAGGGCTCAAGGGTTGTGAACAAAAAGTGGAATATAGTTTTTTTCTTTTTCTATCGTATCATTTCTAGTCTAGTACTTTTTTTTGTTTATTTACATTTATAACCTGAGTTCAGCCTGAATGTGTCAATCTAATCCTGCAATATCAGAAAGTATCAATTTAACACTAACTTATTATTATATGTGTCAATCTAACCCTAACTTTTAAAACAATTGTGGCAATATACCCAAAGTCACTATTTTCGGCATTGACCAAGTAAAATTTGACATGACCATAAAATAAAATGACAAAAATACCCTTACAACAAACTTATCTCTCTTTCCTTAAAACCTAATGCTGCCTTTAGGTCACCGCTGCCACCGCCGTACTTTCTCCCGCCGCCACTTTCATTTCTTCCTCCCAAACCTGAAGCCCTCCTCCTTCCTAGCGCCGCCACTATTAGAACCCAAGTCCCTCCTCCCTCTCCCCACAACCACACCCTAGTGCCTCCTCTCAAACCCTAAAACCATTGCAAATACACCGCACACAGAGAGAGACAAGATGATCCATCAATATTTGTTCTAGCAAAAATGAAAAATTGACTCTAAATTGATTGTCGACAGTGGACACCCCACCGAAAATTCATCAGCAATGAACCAATAAATAAAACCCCCTAGAATTTTGACAAACTCCTAATCAGAAAATGGGAAAACTCCAGCCCAAACCGTTGACATTCACGAAGAACCCTACCATCCTTACCTTCACCGTTACTTCGTCGGGGAAAATTCATAAACTTCCACCTCTTGGAATTCGAAGAGTACGTAGCAGATCCGGTCGATTTTCTCTTCTTACATATGCTCGGAGATGATTCCATTATTTTCCGCCACCACACACAGTAGGTCCTCGAAGCTAGCACCTCTGTCTTGTTCACTTTTGATGACGAACACGATGACGACAGTGAGAGAGAGGCGTCAAGGTGGAGGGAGAGCGAGAGAGGGGAGGTGGTGGTCATAGAAATTGAATGCGGTGAGGCTGTGAGAAGGATGGCCGGAGGGGGGGCTGGGGCGGAGGGCAGTGAGAAGGCTCGCTACTGGAGGCGATTAGAGAGAGACAACGAAGAAAGGGTTTTCTCTTTTCTTTTCTTTTTTATTTTTAAAGCCAGTGGTAAAATAATCTTTTTACCTAAATCAGGCCAAATAAATGTTGACTAAAAAGTCAACGGAGTCAAAGGTTATTTTGGCACTTTCTAAGATTGCAGGGTTATATTGGCACTTTCAGCCTAAAGTTAGGGTTATTTTAACACTTAAACCCTTTTTTAATTCAAGGGCAAAATTGTCTTTTCCTAAAAATCTGGCCATAAATCAGTTGACTAAAAAGTCAACGTGGTCAAGGGTTATTTTGGCACTTTCTGAGATTGCAGGGTTATATTGACACTTTCATCCTAAAATCAGGATCATTTTAGCACTTAACTCTAATAATATTCGTTATTGATCTGGATTTTTTTTTAAACACACACCCCCCGATTGATTCAAAATGATTCGATCCAAACAGAAAGAATAGACTCGAAAGGACCTGAACAAGATCCATACCATAATTGTGAATCCAAATCCGAAAAGATCCGTGCCCAAAATAAATCCACAAAAAAACTCCACCTATCCCATTTGAAGTTATAATTTAACTACTCATTTAGTCAAAACTTCTTAACTTTGATCACAAAATTGAATTGGTGTACACATATAAATACTATTGAGTACTATTTTATTAGATTTGTTATAACATATATTTTTAAAATATCAATTATTCACAAGTTTTAATTATCCTTAATGAAATATATTATGGATCAAACATTTGTAATTTGAATCAACTGGTAAAATTAAAGTGTACAATTTCAAATGACACGATGGAATACCTTAATTGAACGAGACGCAATTATGATTAACTGTGTTTATAGTTCTTATAGTCCAAAGTTGTTGATTCAATCACATGGAGTATTAAGTTGTCAATAACATCATAATTATAGATGACTAAATACTTAATTCTTATATTCAAACTATATGTAACTTTCTTTATTAAGTATGAATATATATTCACCAACGAAAAAGTCTAAATTTAATTTTTCGCATAATAGATAAAATAATAATAAAACAATGTCACATATAAAAATGACTTAGGATCGACAACAAAACTAAAAACACATTTGCTAGTAATAATTATAATTTTAACGATCATGCATAAATACTAAAGTTTCTTCATCTTTGATGCACCGGAAATTTTTTCACACTCATATTTATTAATCATTGAGCAACAATCAATTAACATACTCCTTTTTTGGAAATTGTGAAAAGGTATGAGGATAAAATGATCAAATTCAAATCTATCCCTTTTCTTTTTTGGGCTCTGCTGCAGGGGTGCCAACAAAAAAACATCCACTTTTGACAAGCGTGTCATTGTTAAGGAAACGGAGGGAGTACATCAAAGTAAATTTTGTCGATAAATCTAATTCTATAAAATAAATTCTGATTTTTTTTCTTCAAATGATGAAGAGAGTAAAGTTGAAAATCCTTTTCAACCACTACTGAAGAATATTTACGGGGTAATAATGTTGTGTTTGTATTCATGCTCCGGGGTACATTATATAGTAGTACAAAGACCTATACCAGACTAGAAAAGGTATTCTAATCTAATTACAATAACAAATAATATTGGTAAATATCTCTATTCCTTAATAATAAGGCTAGTTTTCCTATATTCTCAGGCGTTGTTCGTGTTCATGTTGGTCATGCCGACTTGTCTGCTATCGTGGGCCACGATCCTTAGCTCGTAGCTGCTTCGATATGTTATACAAAACCACCTCTTGTGAGGCTTGTGTTTTGCGATGTTGATTGAAGCTAGCTCTCGCAAGGTGTTCCCATAGTTTACAACGCATGGTGCTTCGTACTCCTGCTTTCCTACATACTTACCTATCATATACCATAAGCCCCCTCCCCTCTAGTTGTGGAGGACGAAGAGTGTGGAGGTGAGAAGTACGTAATCCTTCTCGAATTCATGTATTCTATTCCTGGTGTGAATAACTTCTTGTGATCCCGTCGTATTTGTTATCTGTCAAGATTGAATGATTTGGTAATTGTGCTGCTTTCGCTTAGTATTTCTTTTAACATCCTCTGACTTCAATGCTAAGTGATATAGGAGAGATTTATTTTTTAGATCTTGTGAGTTGTAATATCCAAGGATCTGCTTGAGATCTATTGCTGATGCTCTGCGTATTAGCAATCTTCTTCCGCCATGGGTCTGTAAAGATATCATTTTTTCTTCCGTCTATTATTTTCCATCCAACCAAGGCTAAGATTGAGGGTGCGGAAATTCCTCAGCCTGTGGACCGCGGGAGAAAATATGAGCTTTGGGCAAGTGTGGATCCTTCTTCTAACAATGTCGGAAAAATTCTGAAGATGTCCCCCCACTTAATTTCTCTTTCTTTCAAGGGAGAAGGGTACTTGATGAACGAGTGACTAGTCTATTTAATGTGCCCGCTCGTTATGTCATGGTATGCTCTCGCAGTATGATTGTGTTTTTTGTGCTTGTGCTTTATTTTATGATGTTGATACTAGTTTGCAGGTTGTTGTTGATTCTTTGGCTCTAGAAAGTCGTGTAAAAGAGATGAAGCCTCTTGTTCAGGAGCTTAGTCGAATAAAGGCCTAATTAGATGGTGCTCGTGAACTTCTCCATTTTTCCGAGAAAGAGGTTTTATGCTAGTAACTTGAGATTGAGTGCTTGAAGTAAGCGAGGTTTCCTTCTAATGGTTATGCTCGGGTTATAGTTCAATGGGTCTTATAGTCCTAGGGGTTTTGTGAGTTTTATTTCTGAGATCGTAGATGCCGCTTGTGACCTTTGGAAGTATCTGTGTTATGAGTTGATACGGTTTTCTAACCCCAGTTGTGTACACAATCTTCCCCTCATGTACGTTATAAGAGAAGGATTAATCTGGCACATGAATGAAGTTGACCGATTGTATCGGGCTAAGGTAGATTATATAGATTTATCTTTTCCTCTCTTGGATCTTGGAAGGGTATCCAGAAATGCTTAGTGTGGAGGAAGTATGTATATATATTGTGGACGCATGAAGACCCGACTTTCTAATTGCGAATGAGACTATTTTCTTGGACAATGGGAATTCACCCTCAAATGATCAAGTTCGTGAATGATGATAAATATTTGTGTAGACAATAGTTAAATTGTTGTTGTCTAGATTCTTGTTGTGGGTCTTCCACTGATGTGTTGTTACGGATTTCCTTGTTTTTTTTCCAGGTTTCTGAGTTGCAAGATGAATGTTATTTGGTTGTGGATATCGAATTCCCTTCTGTTTTCCTACTATTGAGAGATATTTCACATAGATATAGTGTATAAGCCATTTTCTATGTTCTAGATTTTGTGTAATTCCGTCGTTGAGTTTGTTTCTATCAGGGAATCTGCCAATGCTCACCCCATATGGGTCGTTCTTTTCACTATGATAGCTTGGTAACCTCCATACATGATAGCCTAGATGAGCTTGTCGAACTATCTAAGCTTACTAGAATTATGTATCTTGTACTAGAACGGGAGATGTTGGTATGCTGATAGGAGGTTCTTTGAGAGATGTGTTGACCCAATGTTTATATCTTGCATCGTCATGGGACCAGAGAAGAAATGTCCATGTGGCTTCTATTACTAGGTTGGAGAGTGATTACCAAGAATTGAGGTCTGTTTGTTGCACCAGCAGGACGAGTTGCAAAAAATGTGTGATCAAGAATGATAATGGAGGTAGGTTCCATCTTCTACTGCAACTGAATTGAAACATAAAAGAAGGATGTTGGATAAGACTTTGGCTCATGTGGAAAAGGTCTATCAAAAGATCAATATTGTTAAGCATGTTGTCTTCCACTAAGGCTTTAGTAGTGGAGTGGAAATCTAAATATGACACTCAACTGGTTGAACCTGAGCCTAGAGATTCGAACAAGCAGATTACTGAGGAAAACCAAAGCTTGGATGTGTTAAATTGTGAGATGGGTCGGGCTCTCAATTCTTCCTGGACATTCTCTTTGAGGGATGTTCGCAATATACCTACCAGAATCTCTAACCGTAATGTAATCACATCTTATTTAGATATTCAGGATAGTGTTCGTGATTACGTGTAAAGGCTTGAGGAAGATTGGAGATCCTACCATTAACAACAGTTGGATAGGTTGCGTCAATTGAATCAATGAGAACATCCTTCTTATGGGGATATAGAGTACCTACTTGGACAATGCGAGGAGAATAATAGATAGTTATAGTGATAAAGAAAATGTACCTTAGAGGATTTTCACTACTAATGTGTATCTTATTTTTGTGTAATTTAGTGTCTGATATATTGATCTTTCTTTTCTTGTCACTTTGTTTGGTTATTCCTTGTGAGGAAGCCTCCCTTATTGGTGGTTATGTTGCACAAGTAAAATAAAATTGTATAGGCCCTTGTTTTTGCATAGTTGTACGTGATTTTCCTGCTTAAGTCACGGGGTGGGGCTGTGCCCGTATTTTTGCGAAGTTGCAGGTGATTTTCCTGCTCAAGTAGTGGGGTGGGTTGTGCCCATATTTTGTGAAGCCGCTAGTTATTTCCCTGCTTAAGTCGCGGAATGGGGTTGTGCCCGTATTTTGTGAAGCCGCGGGTGATTTTCCTCCTTAATTCGTGAGATGGGTATGTACACAATGTTTTGCCTTCAGAAAGACTTTTTCATTTATTTATATGCAACCATGAAAATTTTGTGTCGTGAGTGTTTTTAGGTGCTCCCGGTGAACAATAATATCGAGACCTCTGTACAATACGTCCGTTTAGGAACCCTAGGTCTACACGTGGTATTTTCTAAGGTTGGTTACATGCCATGTATTGTAAATATGTGAATCATCCATTCGGGGAGAGAGTAACAGTTTGACTTGTGTGCTGATGTTACCTTGTACCATTCCTCCCATGCTAGGAAAAGTTTACCTGTCTTTTCGGCCAAGATGGCTTCATTTTTCCTTAGGACTAGGTCTTCTACATTAAAGCTTGTCACTTGGAACTTGTCATTGTATGCCTTTTCCATCTATTGCATGTATCCAACTTCTCTGATGTTTGCAATTTGGATATGTTCCTCCAAGATATCTAAGTATTCCATAACATCCATGGTTGTGATTTTCAACTTCAATGTATGTTAGTGCTTTTGGGCCGGGGATACCTACCTCTACCATTATGACTGCTTCGTGGCCATAAGTCACATTGAATGGTGTCTCCAATGTAGGTGTTCTTAGCTTTGTCCTATATGCCTATAGCACCATAAGCAATTCTTCTACCCAGCCTGTTTTCTTTCCTTCCAGGCATTTTTGGATTCCTTGAACAATGGTCCAGTTGGTGACCTCTACTTGACCGTTAGCTTGAGGGTATGCAACAGAGGTGAACTTTTAGAGTATACTTAGATCGCTACCCCATTGATTGAATGCTCCCCTTAGAACTATGTACCATTTTCTGGAAAAAAAATTGTCTTTGGTATGCCAAAATGACATACTATGTTTTGAAAGAAAAATGATACAACTGCTTTGGTTGTTATCATGCTGAGTGGTTTTGCCTCCACCCACTTAGTGAATTAGTTTTTCGCGATTATGAAGAACTTTGCACCGCCTGATCTTGGTGGGAATGGTCCCACAATGTTTATTCCAGATTTGTCATATGGCCGTGCATTGTATACCCCAGTCATGTCAGATGCGGCTTCCGCTGAATTTTCGCATTTTTCTGACAGCTAATGCATTTCTAGACAAACATGTGCACTCCGTTGAACATCATTGGCCAATAATATCATGTTCTAAGTATGTTCTTTACCAGTGTTCTTGCTCCTTGGTGCAAACCGCACTAATCTTCATGCATATCGTTGACTATCGATGCTGCTTCATGAGTTCCGACATGGCGTAGCCATTTTGTAAGGTAACCTTCAGGATATTGTTGGAGTAGTTGTATGAAGGTGCTTTGAGGTATATCTTCGATGCTTTTGTCCTATCTTAGGGTAAATAGCCATTATGAAGAAACTCTATGATAGGATTCATCCACCCTCTTGAAGTTGTGTTACTGTTGTAGATGTCGTGTAGAAATTTGGGATCATTCGATCAAGACATATTTTTCATTCTAAATTGACTTGAAGCCAAAATTCGCTAACTTGCTGAATGCATCTGCCGTTGTGTTTTTTGAGCGAGGTATGCGCGATATGTTGAAGTATTCAAACTTCCGAATGAGCTATTTTGTCATGTTCATACACTTGACCAAACTGTGTTTCCTTGAGTATGTAATCCCTGAGTACCTGCTGGATGACAATTTGTATGAACGCAAATGTGTTTTATGCCCATTCTTGAGGCTAGATCGAGTCCCCTATTAGTGCTTCATAATTGACTTCGTTATTCGTTAAAGAGATCTGGAATCGGAGTGCGTGTTTGTGTTCATCTCCTTTTAGGCTGATCAGTAGGAACCTTGCTCCACACCTTTCTTTAGATGACGCTCTATCAACGAACAAGGTCCACACACTGTGAGTTATTTTATCCTTTCCTTTTTGACTTATTGTTTTTTTTCTTTTCTGCAAACTCTGGATGTATCTTGTCGGCTGTGTCTGCTAGAAATTTTGCTAGGGATTGTGCCTTGATCGACTTCCTTGGGAAATTTCATGTTCTCCAAACTCGATGGCCCATTTTGTAAAATGACCTGATACTTTCGGCTTACGGATAATTGGTTTGATTGGACGTTATGTGTAGAGCACAATCTTGTGGGCCTGAAAGTAAGGTCGAAGTCTTCTAGTGGAGTGGATTAGGGCCAGGATGAGTTTCTCATTAAATGAGTAATTTTTTCTACTCCTTGTAGGCTTTTGAAAATATAATATACTAGTATTTGGTGTCTAGGTTCCTACCTTACCAGGATATGACTCACTAGCATGCGTTAAAACCACCAAGTATAAGTACAGAGTTTAACCTGAATTGGGTGCTGATAGCAACAAAAAATGTTGTAGTTCAGTTTTGAGGTTTTCATAAGCTTGTTGACATTCCTCCATCCAAGAAAATTTTGATACTTTCCTCAATATGTAGAAGAATGACATATGTTATTCTGCTGCTTTGGAACTGAAGCAATTGAGCACAGCCAGAGAGTCTATGAGTATTTGAATTTCTTTAATTGTTTGAGTGGGTGGCAACGACTGGATCACTTGTATTTTTTTCTAGATTGCCTTCGATACCAGTTGAGACGACTTTGAACCCAAGGAATTTTCCTGCTCCCATACCGATGGTACATTATGGGGGTTGAGTTTCATTCCGATGCCTTGCAGTGTTAGTAATGTCTCTTCTAGATCCTTCGAGAATTCCTGGAGGGTTTTTCTCTTATTGAACATATCGTCCACATATATTTATATGTTGCGCCCGACTTGGTGTGAAAATGCCTTGTCAACTATTTGCTAATACTTATTTCTTGCGTTTTTAAAACCAAATGGTATTTTGTCGTAGCAAAAAACTCTGAAGTTAGTGAGGAAGTTTGTGTTTTTTGCACCCTCTGGACTCATTCTAAATTGGTGTTATCCTTTGTATGCGTCTAGGAAGGATAAAAATTCGTACCTTGAGATTGATTTAACCAATTGGTCTATCTTAGGCAGAGGGTAGCAGACTTCCAGACAATTTGTTGAGATCACTGTAATCAATGCACATAAGCCATCCAGCTTTGGCCTTTCTCACCATAATAGGGTTAGCTAGACATGTAAGGTATACTACTTCACTCTGTATCCATGCTTGTACAAAGGTAGAGACCTCAACTTCTATGGCTCTCCGTCGATTGTGTGGGAAGATTTTCTGCTTCTGCCTGACTAGATTGGCTACCGGGTTGATATTTAGGTGATGCGCAGCTATGGATGGGGCTAAACCTCTCATTTCCTATACGAACCAAGAGAACGATTTAATCTTTTCAAGAGTCTATTCGATCACTTTCAGATTTGTTTCCCTATTTTGACTTCCCTGATTATGTCTAAGTCATCGATCAGAACTTATTATGTGTCTTCTCTCAATTCCATTTTTTTAACGTGGTTTGTTGTGGGCTCACACCTATTGATGGAATGAACCATGGGTTGTGCCTCTATTCTTATGGTAGATCTCATGGCTATAGACACACACTCTATTGCTACTTTCTAGTCTCCTCGGACTGTTGTCACATCTGCTTCAGTTGGGAATTTCATGACTAGGTGGTAAGGAGAACAAATGACACGGGCTACAATCATCTATGGTCTGCCTATAATTGCATTAAATGGGCTAGGTGCACCTATTACCACGAAGTCGCATATAGTTGTATGCTTCTTATCGTCTTGTCTGATCGTTGTGTATAGTCTGATGTTATCGAGTGGTCATTCGGCTTTTCCTAGGAAGCTGACTATTGAAGATGTTACACTAAGGAGATATTCTCTTTGGAGCCCTAGTTTGTCGAAGCGATCTATGAATAATATTTCTATCGCGCTTGCACATCTATGAAGACTTGGTATATTTGAGAGTTACCAATCCTTGTTGTAATGATCATAGGATCATTGTGGGGCAATGTGGTAGGGACTGCGTATTCTTTGCTGAATGTGATTGCTTTGCTTGGTCACGTTCTTTTTCCAAGGGGCTCTTGCAGTGATGGGGACCTCACATGTACCTGCCACACATTGATAGACATCGTACTAGTCGACCCATGGATTGCGTAAATGATATTCTCCGGAATGGCATTACCAATGTTATCTTCTAAATCTGTAGCTAATGTTAACTTTGGTTTTCACTTCACCTAGTTTTTAGTTTCCGGTTGGGTCTTGTCGCTTCCATAAGATGCATACTCCTCCTGACTAGGTTTCTTCCCTTATATATTGAGTGAGTCGTCCATAGTGCAGTAGTTCTTATGTCTGTGTCCTTAAATCATTGCAATTGTTTGTTTCAATCCCGTGAAATTTATGGAAGTCAAAATAATAATCCTTGGATCTTTTCTCTGTTGGTGTTCACATAGGGTTAATATAACTGAATAGATTTTTGTTGTTTTGCTAGATTTCCCTCTGGTATTTGGTTAGCGGATTTTCTGCGAAGGGAAATTTGTCCACTGCTGGTTCTCTTCCCTTTATGAGTACACCCGCCACCCTTTCTTTTTTGGCTCATTCACTGTCTAATGGGCTATCTCCGGTTCTTTTTTTGCCTCTCTTATTTTCCAACTTCTTGTTGTTGGATTCCTTCATTCTGATGAATTTTTCTACTGCCTTTTGGAGGTCTCTCGGATTTTTCGACATATTAATTGTGAGTCTCTTGAAAACTCCCTTGACCTCATGTTTTTTCATAAATCCAATTAATAACATTGGTTGTGTGAGGTCCTTGACCTCCAGGTTTTCTGTAACGACGCGATCATGGTAGTTCGCAATGCTCTCATCGCTCCATTGTGAGATGTTCATCAAGTCTGTGAATGTCCTTGTGGTAGAATCTTTCCACGAATTGGTTCGCTAATTTGCTCCAACTTCGTATGCTTCTTCTAGGTAGGTTGGCATACCAAACTGTCGTTGTTCCTGCTAGGAAAATTAGAAAGGCTTTACAAACCAATTAGATAGGCACGTCTCGAAACCTCATGCTTATCATGTTGGAATGGAGGAATTGTTTTTGGGTCAGTTTTCCCATCATACGCCTTGAGCTGTGTTGATAGTTTAAATCATTTTGGCATTAAGAATTTTGTAAGCTTTCCGTTAGTGGTGAATGCTCAACATCATCCTCGGAATAGTATTATATGTCTTCATCACAGCTCTTATTCGTTTTCATTATTATTCCATGACTGCTCTTGTGACAATCCGTTTTTATCCATGGGAGAATTGACGAATTCCTTGTACAACTGTTCCTTGTTAACTTCTGAAAAAGATGTGAAGGCTCTCTTTTCTTTGTTGATGTGTGGCAAGAATTCCTGCTCATCGTCTAACTACTGGACATCATTTTTGTTCGTAGGAGGGGTTGTCTTTGATGGAAGTGGAGGTGTTGGTAGTGTTGGCTTCACTGGTTCTCTATGCTTGCTAGATTAACTCCTAGTCGTCATGTTTCTAGGAGTTCCCACCAATGGCGCCATTGGTATTGTTTGAGTTCCCAGGATGATAAGAACCTTGAGCCACCAGAAGGATCCTTGCAAGAATCTCCCGGATTGTAACCGAAGGAGAATCTCTGATGATAAAGTCAGTATATGGAATTGGATGCTAAAAGTGCTATTGTATTGCTTACCCTGGTTCATTCATTAGGTTATCATTTGTAGGGACTGTTTCCCTATATTCTCGGTTGTTCATGTCCACGTTGGCCGAGCTAACTTGTCTGCTATGGTGAGCCACGATCCCTAGCTCGTGGCTACTGCGATATATTATACAAAGTCACCTCTTGCAAGACTTGTGATATTTACGATCTTGTTTGAAGCTAGCTCTCACTAGGTGTTCCCTTAGTTTACTACGTGTGGTGCTTGGCACTCATGCTTTCATGCGTACTTACATATCCTCTACCATAATTGATGAACTAATGAGGCGATTTGATATTTTTTAATTGCAATGTGGTATCCATAATTTTGATTTTCTAAAAAATTGTATCGCAATGTATAGATAATTTTAATTTAATCGTAAAAAATATTGTAACAAAAAGTTTCATGATTGGTCCAACTATTAGTCGATTTAACAGGAGACTTTCTCAACAAATGAACTTCTATTATTTGAAACTAGTAGAGTATCATCGCGCGTTGTGCAATATTATTAATTAAAATATTTGGATTAAGTTTTTGTGTGCATATTGTGTCTTACATTAAAATAACAAAGAATTTTATTTAAAATTTTAGTAATTTAAGGAAAACTATATAACATAGTTAGAAATTGTTAAATATTGAATACAATAAATCTGATAACTTTTATAATATTTGGTTTAAATTATTTTAAAAGTAAGTATCTATATGTTGAGATTCATTTAAAAGGCTATCATAATTATATGTATTTAATTGCAATAAATAAAAGTAAATATCAAATGACCTTATTATTCCCACTAATTATAAAATATTCTCATTTAACAGTTAGTCGGTCTAAAATAAGACTTTCTCATATATAAATTAATAAATATACAATTTGCATCCATATTTCTATCTGAAATACTCATCAATGTATAAAGTAAAATCCGAACATTTTGTTATTTCAAATTATGTATTTTAAAAAAAATATTTCAGTGATATATCGTACAATGAGATATTTATGGTTTTAGTTATATCTTAAAAAGTTATCCCAAACACTAAATAATAGAAATTGTTTACTTTCTGGATGGTGCTGTCAATCGGGGATATTGAAGTCATTTTTGACTAACTTAAACCTAATTTGTCTAAAAATAACATACTAATATTATACTATGTCACTGATTTAATTCTTTACTATATACAATCAATCATAAATTCTAATGATATTATAAGATGTTAATATACAATCAATCATAACTTGTTAAAAAATATATATAATAATAACTATCTCATTGTAATATATATAAATATATATGTATGTATATATCAAGAAAATTTCAAGAAACACAAAATCTGAAATAGCAAAATGTTCTGATTTTTTTTACATTGATAGAGTACTTCTGATAGAAATATGTATACATATTATTTATTAATATATACATGACAAAGTCTTTTTTTTAGAGAAATACAAAATGTGAAATAACAAAATGTTCAATTTTTTAATACATCGTTAGAGTACTTTTGATAAAAATATGTATGCATATTATTTATTTCTTAAGTTATACATGAAAAAGTATTATTTTAGACCGACTAACTGTTAAATGAGGGCATTTTATAATTAGTGAGACTAATGATGTCATTTATATAAATTTTTATTTATTTCAATGTGATACATATAATTATGATAAGCTTTTAAATTGAATCTCAAAATAAAAATAATTACTTTTTTAAATAATTAAAATGAAATATTATCAAAATTATCAAATTTGATTGTATTCAATATTTAACAATTTATAATTATCTCATATTGTTTCTCTTAGATGACTAAACTTTAGAATTTTAAATTAAATTCTTTGTTTTAATTTAAATTTATGACACAACATGCACAAAATAAATAATCCAAATATTTTAATTAATAATATCATGCAATGAGCGATGTTACTCCACCAGTATATTTTAATAAGTTATGATTGATTATATATAGTAAAGAATTAAAATCAGTAACCTATTATAATATTAATATACGTTATTATTGATTACACATAGTAAAGAATTAAATCAATAACATATTATAATATTTGTATGTTATTTTTAGACTACTTGAGTTTAGCTTAAGTCAAAATGACTTCAATATTCCCTGTTGACAACATCATCCAAAAAGCAAACAATTTCTATTCTATAGTGCTATATTTTAATAAGTTATGATTGATTATATATACTCCATCTAACCCAATTGTATTTGCATTCTTTCCTTTTAAGGTTGTCTCGGCTGAATTTGCACTCTTCACTTTTTTGCCATTTTTGGAAAGTTTTTACTCATATTTTATTGGGTTGGGTCACTTATTTGAGCTGTAATTATTTGTTAACCTAATCCAATTAGATGAATTAACTTACCCTAATACTGATCAGAAACCAACTTAACCCCCCGCCCCCACCCACCCACACACATTAAAGCAACTCACCAACCAAAATTCAAACCCCAACAACCCGTGCTATTCACCTTTTCAACTTTTCAGAACGACATTATTATCTTCATATTCTTCACTTCAAGCATTTATTGCACGTTCTTGGATTTTCATGTCAAAGAGCTAAGAAATTGCACACTTTCCTAACAATTAATCATACAAACACTTCATATTCTCAAACAACCAATAGCATAAATGAAGTAAAACTCAACATCAAGAACACAATAAATGCTAAATAATAAATGCTCAAGAAAGTGTGAAATAGTGGTTCTTACTACATAAGTTTGGAAGACTCAATCCAATGCTACCGAGGAGTTAATTAAGATTGATTACAAAAACCCATAACTAACCCACAAAAACTAAGAGAAGAAAAAATAAAATGGAGATCTAGGGTATTGGAGAGGGAATTTCGGCCAAGAGAAAAGATAGAATGAAGATAAGGTAGGTAGTATTTATAGTGTAAGAGTAGGTGAGAAAATAGTGAAAAGGTGGAATCGAGCGCGCAGACCGCGCGGTGCCTGCGTGCTGGCCGCTCGAGCGGACACGCGTTAGGCTGGGTAATCCAGGTGAGCGCGCAGGCGCTGTGTCACCCGAGCTGGAGCTGGCACGGAGATATGGGTGCTGGGGAGCAAGGGTGAGCGCGCGGGCATGCACTGCCTGGCACTGCCCGCGCGTTCGAGACTCTGAGGTCTCCTTTTCATTGGCCTTTGTCCGCGTGGTTGAGCGCGCTGGCAGCACGATGTCTTCTTCACCGGTCTTTAGTTGCCTCGTTTCCAATCTTCCGTTGCTCCGTTTTGAGAGTTCTTGTAGTCGTTTTTATGGTACTCGAGAAAGCGAATCCAATGGTACCATCCATGAAGGCTGGTTCTTCTCGTATATTCTCATAAATCTACTTTAGACTTTCGGATCACAATTCCTCCGCTTCTTTATCTTCCTTCTCCGGTCCTTTTATCTTCTACCACGTTTGACTCGTGGCCTTCAATCTTCTACAATCCTTAAAAATGGCCTTCAATACACTCCAAAGTTCTTACGAGAAATCTACAAATTAAGCTTACAAAAAGGGATCTAGATGCCCTTAAGGATCAAAAATCCATTAGACTCAAACTAGGTTACAAAATGAAGGATTTAGATACGAAAAACAAAAATAGTTATATAAACCCTTTATGATGTAAACCTACCTAAATCTAGAAATCTTCCAACAAAAAGGTAACAAAAGAGGTGTTAAATGCTTCGGAAAATACATACATTTGACATCACATCATTAAAGATGTAGGATAAGGTATTTTTCGGCCATAAGATACTTTCAACAAACCTTGCTGTCACCAATAAGCCACTCAATGATATGTTATATTGAAGCTTCATTGATAATTGGAGATTCTCCCTTAATATTTTGCTAAGTAAGTTTTTCACAATTGCATCATCCTCTAGCATACCTACCTTTGTTATGGTTAATTTGAGATATTGCTAATATTCATTCATGGTACGATTTCCTTCATTCATACTGATTAAGTAAGAGTTTTTTTCCATATTGTACATGGTTGGAACATGATACAAATGAAGTTTGGCCTTCAATCTTTTTCAAGTAGCAATCTGTTTCTTCTAGCATATGTTCTTGATTCTTTGAACTGGACTTACTTGGATTTCAGATGGATTATGGTTGATTTGAGGAAGTAATTCTTCATTCTTTAGGATTAAAATTAGGATTAAAATATGTTTGGGTAGAATCACAGCCGCCTGTCACTGTTTTTCTTCCTTGGCCTTAGAAGATCACGAGTTAAGCCTTAGCTTTTGATTATTAAAGTTGTAGGTAGGGATCTTTTTCAACCTTAAGGTACTTTCAACTAACCTTACTTTCACTAGTAAGCCACTCATTGATATATTATGTTGAAGCTTAACCTGTATTTGGAGATTATCCCTTAGTTCTTTGATATACTTGTTATTCACAAATGCATCAATCCTCTCGCATACCAACCTTTTAATGGTTAGTTCGAGATATTGCCAATATTCATCCATAATTTTATTTCCTTGATTCACATTGCTTAAGTATGATTTTTTCCCATCATCAATATGGTTAGAACTTGATACAAATGAAGCCCGGTCTTCAATCATTTCCAAAATATAATTAGTCACGTCCCACTTATGCTCTTGATTCTTTAAACTATACTTGAATTTTGGATGGATTGTGGTTGACTAGAGGTATCCATTCTTTGTTCATTAGGACTAAATTTTGGATTTTAATATGTCTGGGCAGGACCACAACATCCCATCAGTGTTTTCTTCGTCGGCTGAAGTTAGAAGATCCCATGTCAAATCCTAAACATTGATTTTTATAGCTGTAGGATGGGTCTTCGGCCTTAATGTACTCTAAACCAACCTTTCTTCCAAAAAATATCCCTCATTGATACATGATTTTGAAGCTTAACCGGTATTTTTTATTCTCCTTTAATCCTTCGAAAAAAAGTTATTCACAAATGCATCATCCTCTCGCTGCAAAACCTTCTCACGGTTAATTAAGATATTGCAAATATTTATCCACGGTGCGATTTCCTTTCTTTATATTGATTTAGTACAAGATTTTTCCCTAAGTACATGGTTAGAACATCATCTTTTCACAGTTTCGCATACCAACCCATCTCATGGTTATGTCGAGATATTGCCAATATTCATCACATTGCGATTCCTTGCTTCATGTTGCGTAAGTATGAGTGTTTATCCATGAAGAACGATGTTGGAACATTTTAAAATGAAGCTCGGTGTTAAATATTTCCCTAATAGCAATCAGTCTCTTCCAGCATATGATCTTGATTCTTTGAAAATGGCTTACATGGACTTCAGAATCTATCTAATTAGTCTGCTTATTGCTTTGGAATAAGTTTTTAATGATCTTCACCTTAATTTGGAATCATTTTACTGATTCAAATGATGCTTGAATGATTTGGATACTTGATCTAAAACATGATTGTCTGAGTAGACCTTTTAGTTCTTTTTCATTTTAAGTTTTCTGTCACATATGCATATCATAATGAAGAAGAAACTGACACCGTTTATGTTGAATGCTTATGTTCAGAAGTTTTGAAACAAGACTGATTGTATTAGTATATGGTAAGTTGGTAACCAAGTCTTGTTCCAATCTATGTTTTGGATAAGTTTTAAAACTATGAAAGCTACATTGGAAATTTAAGAAAGTATAATTGGAATTTAAAATATTATAGTAATTTGTAAAACGAGAAGTAAAATGCATATGTAGAATGAGTTTGGATAAAATGGGTGTTTAAACTATAAACATGGCCAAGTGTGTTATTTTTATTCTTTCATCATTTGCTCAGTACTTGAGAGATTTTGTTTTGGCATCTTAGATGCAAGTCATGATGAATATATAGTTTGGTTTTCTGTTTCTACACAACTATTTGTCACGTTGCGAGATTATGGGTTCGATGTTTAGAGATAATTAGAATTGGCTTGAAATCCACGTCAACGTGAGTAGAAACTTGAAATATTGGATAAGTTTTGGCAGGAACATTAGCTGGCTGTAATGTTATTTAGAGTTCATTTATTATTCTAGATGAAACCCTATAACTCATGTGGAGTGAGTATCATCCTATTTTTATTGTACCTCTTTTGTGCAACAGACCTTCATCCGAACAAAATTTTCATTTTCTATGCATTATGTTGTTATTTGAACTATGTGCAGGTGACCATCAAGTATTATGCATTTCAACTACCGATGGCATGCCACTTGACATAACAAACATCTCTGTACATGAGGAACAACCACAAAAGACAATCGAAATAGTGAGGACGCAGATTTTGAACAGTATATTCCTTGACTAGCATCAAACGAGCATCAGAAAATTATGAACAGTTGGTTCCTAGACTAGCATCAGAAGAGCATCATAAAAAAAATTATTTAATGCTTTATATATTATACCGCTATATTATAATTAAAAATACTTTTGCTATTTCCTTTTAAAAGACACATAATTTAATAACTTTAATTCAATAAATATTGATTCATTATCAACAAATACATCATCTTATTACTATATTTTCTATAACATAAAGTATTTATGTATAAAGTAATGATATGTTCAATGAAAATGCATAACGGAATTTTTTTCCTATAATGTCACCTCATTCAAAATGATGTGACATTAGAGAAAAAACTAATAAATCCACGGTTATTTACACATTTCAAGGAAAATGATTAATGATTTGGTCATTCCATTAATGTCGTATCATTGACTATGATGTTTGATTATATTTTTTTATTGAGAGTATCATTACTCTTCCGTATAATAGTTAATTATTTTTTTAATCATTATCATATTTTCATTTTAATATAAAATAAATAATAATGTTATATCAACAAAGATCGAGTCAATTTCTCATTTTTTGAATTAATATTAACAAATACATTAATTTATTTTTTACACTACATTGTGTGTAATTTTCATATAAATATATAAAAAATTAATACGTATTAATATTATAAATTGTATTGTATTTTTTCGTTCATAATTCGTGCATCGACATGGGTGTTATCTAGTCAAAGGACTAAGGGAGAATCTCCAAATACCGGATAAGATTAGACATAATGTATCAATGAGAGACTTATTGGTGAAAAAAAGGTTTGTTGAAAGTGCATTAAGACCAAAAAAGACTTCATCCTACAGATTTAACAATCAAAGGTAAGTGTTTTAACTCGAGATCTTCTCACTTCGGCCGACGAAGAGGGATAGTAATGGGCGGCTGTGGTCCTACCCTAACGTATTCTAATCCGACTTTTAGTCCTAATGAACGTAGAATGGCTGCCTCAAATCAACCACAACCTAACCGAAATCTTGTAAGTCTACTTAAAATAATCAAGAGCATTTATTTGAAGAGGCCGATTGCTACTTGGGAAATATTAAAGATCATGCTTCATTTTTATCGTGTTCCAACCATCTTCTTGATGGAAAAACACTTGAACTCAGGCAACATGAAGTAAGGAAATTATACCATGGATGAATATTGGCAATATCTTGAAGTAGCCATGAAATGAGATTGGTATGCAACTCTACGAGTTGATGATGCATTTGTGAAAAAACCGGTTTATCGAAGGACTAAGGGAGAATCTCCAAATACAGGTTAAGTTTCAACATAATGTATCAGTGAGGGATTTTTTTGTGAGAGCAAGGGTTTTTAAAGAACCTTAAGCTGAAAAGGACCCAATCCACCAGCTTTAACTATCAAAGGACATGGTTTGACTCGAGATCTTCTAACTTTGGCCAAGATAGGGGGACATTGATGGGGAGATATGGTCCTACACAGACGTATTCAAATCCTACTTTTAGTTCTAATAAATGAAAATTGGGCTGCGCCTAATCAAGTACGATCCATTTGAAATCCAAGTAATTAAGTCTACTTCAAACAATCAAAAGCATATGTTGTAAGATAATAATTTCTACTAGGGAGAGATTGTAGACCGCGCTTTATTTGTATCATGTTCAAATCATGTACTTGATAGAAAAACACTCTTACTTAAGCAATATGAAGCAAGGAATAATACCAAGGATGAAAAAAAAATATTTCTAATTAACCATGCGAAGGGTTAGTATTTGAGAGTATGATGCAATTGGGAGGAACCTATTTATCAAAAGACTAATGAAGAATCCCAAAAATAATGGATAAGCTTAGGCATAATGTATCAATGACGGGCTTATTGATGAAACCAGGGTTTTTTAACAAAGAATTAATGCTGAAAAAGACCCCATCCTATAGTTTTAACAATCAAAAGTAAGGGTTTGACTAGAGATCTTCTACTTCAGCCGAGGAAGAGGGACACTGATGGGAGTTTTTGGTCCAACCCTAACGTATTAAAATTTGAATTTCAGTCCTAATGAACGAAGAATGGTTACATCAAATCAACCATAATTCAACTGAAATCTTGTAAGTCTGCTTAAAATAATCAAGAACATATGCTGGAAGAGACTAAGAGAGGATCTCAAATTACCAGTTAAGCTTCAACATAATGTATCAATGAGTGATTTTTTGGTGAAATAAAGGTTTGTTTAAAGTACCCTAAGGCAGAAAAGACCCCACCCTATATCTTTAACAATCAAAGGCTAGGGTTTGACTCAGGATCTTCTTAATTCGGTCAAGGAAGAGGGACATTATGTTCCTACAATGACGTATTCAAATCCTACATTTAGTCCTAATGAATGAACAATGGATACCTCAAATCAACCACAATCAATCTGTAATCAAAGTAAGTCTACTTCAACAAATCAAGAGCATATCCAGTATGAAACTTATTTCTACTTCGGAAAGATTGAAGACCGGGCTTCATTTGCATCATGTTCCAACCATGTACTTAATTCAAAAATAGTTTTACTTAAGCAATATAGAGAAAGAAAATTATACCGTGGAAGAATATTAGTATATCTCGAACTAACCATGTGATGGGTTGGTATACGAGAGGATGATGCATTTGTGAAATACCTCTTGATCAAATGAAAATGGAATAATCTCTAAATACCTATTAAGATTCAACATAATTTAGGAATGAGGGACTTTTTTTTTATCGAAATTTTTTCTATTAGAATCAAACATCCAGGTTACATAGTTTGGGCTATCCCTCCAGCCCTTTACAAAAAGACTTCAAACAAGTTCATCTTACAAACTAATATTAGACCTTAGCTCCTCAGGTCACATTCTGCCCTAATCTGTTCTAACAAGAGGTCAATTTTCATTTTTTTGTCTTGGAAGATTCTTTGGTTCCTTTCTAGCCAGATTTGATACAAAGTAGTGGTTAACAGGTTCAGCCTTGTTCACTTCTTCATAAGTGGGTGCTCTCACCTGAAATAGTTGTTCTCACATGATTCATATTCTACATTTATATATATTAGGATCATGTGAGAACACTCATCATAGGTGAGAGCACCCACTTATGGGATAAAAAATCCTAACCAATCATTTCATTATAACAATGGTCCAGATTTAATAATAAAATATAATATTATGGAAATTTGTTTTTACAATCCGTGGATCCTGTATTTGGGTCAAACACCTTTTATCGGATCAAATTTCACCTTCTTCGTTTCTTCTAGCTTCGTCTGTACCATCCACGCATTTCTCCTAAATTTTCCCACGTCAAATTTCACCTTCAAGTGTTCATCTGAAGATTTTCATTCCCCAAGCATTTCTCCTAAATCCGCCCACATCAAATTTCACCTTCAAGCGTTTATCCGAAGATTTTCATTCCCCACGCATTTCTCCTAGCTCCATCCACATCAAATTTCACCTTCAAGCAATCATCTGAAGATTTTATTTCTTGTTCATTCTAGGTTATCGATCATTCCGGCGACTGGATTTTGTCACGAATTCAACAAGTTTTGTTTCAATTTCATGTGTTTTAGTTTGTTTTTCATAGTGTTCTTCAATTAGGACTTCACCGATTCTCTTTGCATTTTATTTTCAGAAGGATTACACGAATTCACACTTTCATAAGGATTCATATTTTCCTTTTGCATTCTCTTCACATTTGTTTCACCGATTCTCTGAGCTTCAATCACAAGGCTTATGCAAAGTGAGTTCTCCAGCTCTCCGCAACGAGATTAAGAATCGAGGTACAATTGCAAATTCTCTAACTCTTAGCAATATAATGATTTACGTTTTTGTGTTTAGAAGCAGTTCAATCTAGAATTTGTCGGTATTTAGTTGATTACACAAAATTTGAGTTCCCGATTTTTGAGTGTCTGCATTGTAATTCTGTAAATCTGTGTAGTTCTATTATTTTACTGCAGTCACAATTCGGAAAAAGTCATGTTCTGCTTTTCATGTTGAAATTTTGGCTATATACCAGGGACTACTAATAGTTAGGAATCTCTCTTATAGTGTGAATCGAATCGAGACTGATTGTAGATCTGCATTTGGTTAATTTGGTTATAGAAACAAACTTCATTAGCTATGTCTTCTGAATTATCCTTGCCTATGGCCAACACTGTTTTACTTTGGGCCATGTTTCACTTTTCATTAGTTATTTCTACTGTACTTTTTTTCTTTTCATCATCACACTCCATGTTGCCTCCACCGAATCATCTCCTTCGAGCTCTTCTCTTGTGTCAGTTGGAACTCCCTTTTTGCTTGGAATATCGGGCTTTATTTTTTACTGTTTTTGAAGAGCACAGTGAATGTATTTTCTTAACATTGTTAGATTCTCCGAGTTGAGGATTTTGAATTGCCTAGACAGAATAATGGCCAAAAAAATCAACTCTAACATCCCCGATTCTTCCTCCAGCGAAATCAACCAAAACGCCAACTCTTTCAAGTCATTGTCATTCTGCAGATTTTGTTCGAAATTGAGAATCAGACTAATTGTAGATGAATTCTGAATAATTGATTCACCATTACCTAGTTTAGCTTTCTTGGATGGTTTCCATACTCCCAATTGATGGTGCTAGGTTGTCATGAAACATTTGTGCTGTGTAGAATATGATGATATTATTTTATACTTTATACCCAACGTAGACAGTAGAATATGAGATTTTCATTTAAATACCTGAATAACTCATTCTTCCATTCTTTCCATTAGTGTAGTACAATTAGTCCTATCCTTCGTAGACTCTAAAAAGATGTTGTCTGATCTGTGCATTTGAAATATCATGCAGTTTTATGTATACTGAATCATTGTATACTTTATATTTTATTTCTTTAAATAGGTTCAAGATGGCATCTAAAGGAAAATATCTTGCATTGATTGGTTCCGAACAAATTGAGGATGGTGGTCCATCAATTGGTATTATTATTCTTTTAACTTATTATGGATTAGTCTTTTTTATCCTCAGTTTTCAGTTAAATGCTCTTTCTGATTAGTTCATTGTTTGGGGCTGAACTATTTTAAATTTTTCTACATTTCTCAAAATGATGTGAGACTGAAGTTTTGAGTCCTAGGATTACTACTTTTAAATTCTGTGCTTTTTAAACTAATGAAGTTTTTTAAATTCAGTTCTGCCAACTCCTCCATGGTGGTTTATTGTGCAATGCATGTGAATTTACTATGTGCAATGCATTCATGGTAATTTTTCCATTAAAGTGTTTATACTTCCTTCTCTTATATTTCTTCTAATTTGGTCCCTATTTTTTACCTACATTTTCAATATGCGTTCAGTGATCAATAAAAGAATACTCTGTTATGCATATTCTGGGCAAGTATCTTAGATGGCATGTACACGGGCTGTAGCTATTGTTACTATTAGGTTACTCCTTATTGTAATGTTATGTGTGTATGTGCTTTAAGTTAAATATGTAACTGCACAAAATTTAGTCTCTGCTCCTAACTATTAGATTAGTGTTTCAGTTTCTATTAAAAAAATTCTATAAAAGTTCTTTATATTAATTTTTTTTATCTTTTATGAACAGTTGTTCAAGCTGGTTTTGGCTCGAAAAAAGCTTTTTCCCCTCCAAAACAATTTTCAAGAATGTCTCCGACACAATTGCGCAACTTCATAGATGAGGGATTAACATTGGAGCAAAAAAAGATGTTGAAGCTATTGGGTTTCAGTGGCTATTGGAGTTAAAGATGGACGAGTATCCATCTAATCTATGCAAGTGGTTGCTGAATCATTGCAACCCTCTTCAGAGCTATTTGGAATTGGGTACAAAAAAGTTGGAAGTTAGATCGGAAGACTTTTATCTGATTTTGGGTTTACCCTAAAATGGATATAAAGTGACTGAAGTGGAGAGAGGGGAAACTGATTTTGAGTTTGAGAAGCTGGAAAATTCATGGGCGCTACAATTTTAGAAGGCCATAAATCATATCACAGTAACTGATATAGGAGCTAGATTGAGGGAGCAAATGAGTGGCGGCAGTGATTTATAGATAAATTTTGTCATCCTGGTGGTTTCTTCATTGCTGAAAAGTAATCAGAAAGGAATTACAAATTTAAAAATCCTGAAATGCCTTACTGATGTTGATGTGATAGGGCATTTCAACTGGTGTTAGTATGCTTTGAAATGTTTGAACAATTGTGCTCAAGAGTGACGGAATTCAAATGACATTTTCAAGTTTACGGAACCAGCTGAAAACTCTTGTGGTAAGTTATTGTAAAAGTTTTCATCACATATTTACTATTTAAATTTCATTTATTTTAATTACACTTTCTTTTCTTTTTCCCCATATTTTCTATCATGATCGCATTATTATTATGGGACGTTCCAATGAGAGAAGATTCCCATTGCTGAGTTGTTGGGATAAGAATGAGATTTATGAGGGGCGCGCCTATGAGAAAAAAAAATGGCTCATGATTACGGGGAAGGACAAGTGAGACAACGCATGGTGATTGACATGGAACAATTTCACAGCATAGAGGTTTTGGATTCACATGGACAGTAAAAAAAAGAAGATAAAAACAACTTCATTTGATTTGTGAGATTGATTTTACATGTTTTTCATCTGCCGTGTTTTGAATTACCATGAAAATTCATGTTCGTTGAGTTGATCTTAACTGAAAAGTGGTTGTGAGCATTTTTAAAGGCTTCAGGTGTTTATCATTATAGTGCTAGGCTTCCAAATTGTTTGTTCCAGTCCCTGTATATGCCCAATTTATTCGCAGAAACTGAAGGCCTGACCCATTATTATATGTATGCATAAAGTTGTGCCATGCTTCTTTTATGTGAATTAATATGTATTCATATAGTTGTGATATTATATTGGTGAGAAAAAAATAGGATAACAATATTATGAAATGTTGATTATAAATGTAGTTACGTAGTTACCAATTAGAATGAATTGCTGCATTAAGTGCATAAAAAGTTAAAATCAACTCAGCAAATATACGGTGATTGTAAATGGTGATTATAAATGTAGTTACCAATTAGCATGCATTCTAGAGATGATGCTATTAATGATCAGTGGCAACAATCGCACGTTTATGAGATTGGTGAAAAAAAAGTGAAAGTGGATTATGTGACATTATTTGTGAGCATAAAAAGTCTATCCATGTATGTGTAATCATGAACTGAATAGAATTTTTATAAAAAAATTGTATCTTCTGGCCTTTCAACCAAGCAATTCTCTGTGTGCGAATTTAGCTGCGAAACACGCACTGACCAAAAGTATTCTACTTTTAGAAAGTCATCTTTCTGATATTTTCTTTTCTTTACATTTCTTACCCTATAACGGTCATATATGAATGCATCTACTCCTTCCCTATGGCGGCTCCTCCGCATGTCCGCGGTGGCAACGAGGTGGGCAAAACCTTTCTCCAGGCTCTAG
>JAULKK010291121.1:0-20761 GCA_032355705.1 Rubia peregrina
CGGGTCCGGGTCGGGTCTGGGTCTAACTAAATTTTCTTAGGGTCGGGTCTGGGTCTTATTAGACCCGACCCAGACCCAGACCCGACCCATGATCATCCCTAATGCTGAGTTCTTCTTCATTTTTTAATCAAAACATCCACAAAAAATGGATGGGAGGTAATCCTTAGGATCTCCACACCTTATAAAACAAATTATTGAAAATTAAAATGTTCACCCAAGTACTAAGTCACTAGAGTTTGTAGTCTTAGAGATCCATTCCAATATGTTTCCTATAGATTGATTTTCACCCCGCGTTAATTGATCGCTAGATATTCAATAAGATCAACACTAAGAAACTATATTAATCAATAAAAGATATTAACCAAAATGTGGTAAGCTATTTATCCAAGTAATAAGGGAGTAGTTATGGTGAATAGGTATCTTTGAGAGTCCAGGCACCCTTGTGTAGCAAATTCCAGACGGTAGTACAAGTCCAATAGGAAATTCCGAAAATGGCTTGTCCTTTTGCAATTCCAAAAGTGAATATTGAATCCATGGAAACCTATCAAAGTGAATATTGCATTAGCAGTAACCCATTCATTTTTTAAATTGGAAATTGTAACCCTCAGCCGTCAGAAGTTAGATATGGAACATAAGTCTCAAGAGCATAGGTAGAGAGATGTGTGCAGCCATGGGGAAGATTCAGCTCTAAATCAGTAGATATGCAACATTGAATCAGAAAACTCAGAAAAAGTAGGTTCAAAGAAAATGACTACTAGATGCTTAAGATATATAATGACCAGTGCAGGTGTAGATCCCAGCAAATACAACAATGAGACCCAGTCATTGAAATATTAAGATCAGAATTCGCAAATTATAGATGCTAAGGTCAGTCATATATGCAAAGATCAGCCAAAGATCAATAATCTCTTAAAGGTCAGCAACACCAAAATAGCTCGTGACAGATTCAGATACCCAGTTAAGGTCAACGAATGCAGTTCATTTCTTGCAAATTTCAGAGAAGATCACTAGCTGCGATATAGAACCTATTAAGGCAAAATTCATAACCTATATTTTTTTATCTGTTAGGATGATTCGTTTTAATCTACGTGAGATAGATCCTCCATGCAGGGGCGGAGTCAGGTTAGATATCTGGCGGAGGCTGGTATATCAGTAAAAAAACAAATCTCAATTTTTTTTCCTTATCAGAGGGGGTTGACAAAAAAAATTTAAAATTTTTACTACCCAAATTCCCAGTAATTTTCATCTTAGCGGGGTCTGGAGCCCCCTCCATCTCCCATGTAGATCAGCCCCTGCCTCCATGAGTATTTTTGGTTTGGGAACTCATGCCGAGTTCAACCATGTGTGGAGGTTGATGGGTTGGAATGATCGATCCATTCAAACCAGATTCATATATTGTGAAATGAATTTAAGTAATCCGAACCTAATCTGTGTAACTCATTTATCAATTTACTTATAAAGGTTTTAATCATCATATCATTATTTTAATTTCTAATTTACCAAGTATTTACAAATGAAACTAAATTTACTGATTCTTGAACTTCTACTGGTGTTTTGCCAAAAAATATCACATGAGTAGTAGATCAAGTTCAATTTTTAAAGGGACCAAAATACAATTAACAAATAATAAGACTTCTAATTGTGGCTCTTAGATTGTATATTTGGTGCGGATTCAAATTTTATGAAAATAGTATGTTTAAAAGTAATACTAGTGTAGGTATTTAATTAAATGTATAATATGCTTTTAAACTTAGTGTGATGTGTTTCTTAAAACTCAAAACTACGATTTATTGGATAAAAAGAATAGAAAGAATTTTTTTTTTTTTGTAATGACTAAAATTAAAATATGTACACCTTGACAATGTTCGAAAATGTTGGTTAAAATGTTGATTTTCGTCAACTTTTGGGCATAATTGTGAGTGGGACCCAAACGGTCGGTGGATGTCATTTTTGGGTTTTGCTCTGCTGGTACTATAAAATCGACTATTTAAACTCTCAAAACGAATCAAGGGTGAATGAGATATGGATGTTCGAAATTTCACAACTGAAAGAGAAAAATTGAAAGGAAATAGGGCTCGATTAATTTTTCACTAGACTGTCTAAAATGCGTATGGACCGCATGAAAGTCTCTAGAAGACTCAACCGCGTAGTGTATATGGAATTACCTGTGTGTAATTCTTAAGAGATAAGAACAAAAAAAAATCCATTTATTGTGTGATATCTTTTCTGAAATGAATACGCGGTTTACCATGTTTAATACATTGAAGAATATTGCACATATATTTCTTCCATTTCCAGCAGATTTAATTCTAGTATTTTTGGAATGTTCTCGGATTTGATGAGTTGGTGAATGGATAATATTTTTCTCTAATTATAGAAAATCAGAATATTACGTTTCCATAATTAGGGTCTCTTAGAGTAGTATAAATAGAGCTTCTAAGTCAGTTAGGAAACTAGCACAATTTCTCAAGTCTCTCCATATTCAAAACTTGAGTCTTCTTTCTGTCTTTCTCGATAGAAGTTTCCGTCTGTTCCTCTGTCGAGGTGATAGTCCTTCGGGCCTCGCATGAATCCGAGATAACTCTTACGTGTTAACTGTTATCTTCGATGGTTTTATCTTAGGGAACGATGTACATAACGAGACTCATTTGTTTCAAGGACAACGAGTTTACTCGTGACTTCATCACTTTATTTTTCTTGAAACGTGATTTATTTATTGTCAATATATCGCATGTGTGTTTTAATTATTCATAATTTAAGATTTCTGATTGTATGACAGAATAATTAATAAAATTTTATTATTCTTACATAAGTAAATTACTCGTTCAATTTTCATTATTTAATTTTTGAATGATTTAATCAATATATGTCCAACAGATAATACAACTTTTTTTCCTAGTGAAAATGGAAGATCTATATACTACGCATTCAAAAGTGTTGGTTATATGTGCACGCTTTTTTTGCCGCACAAGGAAGAATATAGAAGCCTGATTTATATAATAAATATTTAATTAATAATAGTATAAAATAGTATTAAGTACGTATTAATTTTAAGAGAATAAGGAGAATATTTCTTGTTACACTGTCTAACAAATAGACCAATTACAAAAATGCTCATTTCTAAAAGTTTAAAGTTAAATTATAATTATTTATATTTCATCATATACTCTAAAAGGTTATCAAATTTACAGGAATGTCATTGTAATAAATAAAAATAACATCAAATCACCACATGTGTTGTATTAATTATAAAATGACTCTATCTAAGTCAAATCGTGTTGAATAAGACTTTGTATTTCAACTATATAAAGCTATGAATATTATTCATGTAATGTTCACATTATAGATATTAGGTCATGTTATACGATTAGAATTTGATTTATTTTAAAGTTTTAGTATATAAATATTAATCTACGTATAATAAAAATAAGAGAAACGTGTGAAAATTATCCTATATTTTTTTGAAAGTGCCGAAACAATTTGAAATTATTTGAAAGTGTCAAAATGACTCTGAACTCGTGAAAGCGACAAAATGACCCTGTAGGTTTAGCATTGGCTTTGGAATCAACTGGACATAATAGTAACATTCGACGAATATTTAAGGTTGTTTCAGCACATTTGTCGAATACTTAAGATTGCTTCAATATTTTCACCGAATATATAGGGTTGTTTTAGCACTTTTGATGAACTCGAGATTGTTTTGATACTTTAAGAAAAATTTAGAATTAATTTATTGTTTATCCCTAAAAATAATTGGATGATGTGTATATAATAATAGTGACAAAACAATGACATTCGTAAAAAAAATTAAACATGCTAACTGTTGTACATTAGAGTAAAAAGTATAAACTGTTATCATCAGCAGCACTTCTAGGAAAGTATGTTGATGGCAGAAAAAGAATAAGAAACAAATGCTTCGTGACGCTATCCACTGTTCTTCCATTCGCTACATAAAATCCAAGAGATTTATAGAGATTCTCCATCAACTTTCGAAAATGCTCTATTATGCAATTTCATCGACCACCATCCAATACTTTTTGTTGCTTACGCACTTCCACAATTCCATTTCAAATCGTTCCTGTAGACCTATATTACTCTGTTTCACTAAGAGTGACACACTTACGTTATTGAGATTTTTTTAAATAACACATTTTCCATTTTTGGTAAAACTCCTCCAATCTCATCCACACATTCTACATTTTACTTTCTACATTCAATTTCAACCACTCATTTTCTTCACATTAATTCAAAAGTCTAAACTTAGTGTCTCACTCTTACTGAAACGGAGAAAGTAATACTATACCAACAAATGCTCCAATTCAAATCAATACTTTTTCTTAGTGACGTCATCCTAACACCACCCACTAGTACAGGACAGGCATTACTTGTGGTCAAATTGATCAATGGACAGCAATTTTGAACTGTCATTCCTAACATCACCGTTGAACGCCAATATCGTCTAACAATAGTTTCCAGAAGCCATCCTTCTATCAGAATAACAACGGAATGATTTTTTACATTTTTTATTCCGATTTTGAATTTGTATTCAAATTACCATATGATATCAGAGTTCCCCTAGGTATTCCAAAATTCTGATTGATTTGTATAGTTGTTGTTCTAGTATCGAGAAGGACCTAGGAAGTCCGAGCTACGCCACCGAGTATGACTTCTGTTTTTATTGTGGTAGCAAACAGATATCATTTCCGATACCAAATTTTGTGGTATCTTGGCATATTTGTGTTTTTTAATTTCTCACTTTAATTATGAAAAACACAATTTCTTCCAATCATAATAGATGTTGCAGGATATGGTTTTTGTACACAATAATGAGAATAATTGTGAGATCAATTGGTAACCCCGATACTCTTTACATATGAATTGTATTTAGGTGGGAAAAATCCATTCTAGCCTTATACTCTAATACACTACTTTAATCATTACGAGTGCAATAACAGATAGATTGGAACGATACTTACAGAACAACTCACTAGCTAGAGTGACCTTAAGTAATAATATTAGCAATATGTAACTATGTAAGAACATGTCTAATATGAAGACCTCTCTATGTACAACCATCTCACGAACAAAGTAGTAGTCTATATCAATATGCTTGCTACGATCGTGATGAATCAAACTGGTAGCAAGATATGTAGTAGAAACATTATCACAATGTAGAGTAACAGGATGACGAAGAAAATACCCCAAATCAGCAAGAAACTGATGAAACCAAATTATTTCAGCCGCAGTGTATGAAACAACCCTATATTCAGCTTCAGTTGAGGGATTTTGACACAAGAAGTTACTTTTTAGAACGTCATGAAATCAACTTCTTCCCAAGGAAAATGGCACATCAAGTTGTAGAAAGACGAATTTCAAGACAACTAGTCCAACCTGTATCAGAATAAGCCATCACTAACGCAAGAGAGATCACCAAGCGGAGAAAAGACCAAACTCCAAGGTACCCTTCAAAATACCTTAAAATTATCTTCACAACATGAAGGTGAGTAGTACGAAGAACATGCATAAAATGAGAAACAATATTATATGCATAGGCAATACTCCGACAAGTCATAGTCAAATATTGCAAAACATAAACCATACTACGATCTGTGGGATCACCAAGAAGGTCCCCATCAATAATGGATAACGTAACTCTAGAAACTCTCAGTGTGCGCACATATTTAAGTATGGATATGAAGTTTTGTTATTAAATTAGGCACATATTTTGCTGGGACACAAACAGGCCAGAATGAGTATGCGACACCTGGATATCTAGAAAATAATAGAGATCCCTCAGATGCTTCATATCAAATTGAGATGGGAGAGTATAAATACATTTATGAACTAGACAAGAACTACTACCAATGATAATAATATCATCTACATAAAGAAGTAAAATAAGCACATTCACCCTGGTATTTCAAAAAATAATAACTAGGGTGTCAAAAGTGTTGTATTGAAAACCAATGGATAGTAAAAAATTGTTAAAGCGGGAAAATCAAGCTCACTAAGTCTATTTCAACCCATACATGGACTTATGAGAATGACATATGTAATTTGGGTTTGAGAGATACGTGAAACCCTCAAGTTGGCACATATAAACATTTCATTTAAAAACTAACGCGAGAAGGTAAATTATCCAATTAAGAGATACAACAATGTTAAAAACTAATGCATGGTAGTAAGTTTCACAAAAGGACTAAAAAATTCAAAATAATCAATACTTGCTTGTTGGTAATTATCGAAAACAGCAAGTCTGGCATTGAACCACTCCAAAGACCAACCAGAATTGTATTTAATTTTATATACTCATTTACAACCAAACACATGACGATTGTAGTGATGAGGAACCAACTCCCAAGTATCATTATTAATTAAATCCATATAATAATCAAGCATAACTTGACGCCAGCGAGGATCTGTAGGTAACAGATTAAATTAGAGGGTTCTAATTATAGGATGCCTGTTTTTTAAATTCATTAAGTGACAAGACTTAGAAATACCATCTTTAAGATGAGTAAACATTGGATTAGCCTCAGAAAAGGTTGTAAAGAACACGAGGAAGCTAAAACGAGAGAAATTGACAACACAAGTCTAGCAGTTGACTAGTTAGAGACGGTAGATAGAGATGAGATAGACACTTGACTTGAGGAAACATGCTCAGGTGAAAAAGAACACTGGATGCATGGACTAAAGATGAAGCTTGGAAACAACATGAGAAGACACGACCGTCGAGGCCGACGCTGAAGACAAAATGTGCGGTGAATTGAGTAATGACGAAGTGAAGGGCACATCGGTGGTGGAGCCACGATCCAGACCAGCATAGACACAACAACTAGGCTCGAGTGTGGGTTTACTTCCTCTGAAGCCAGATTCGACAGAATAGGGCCGACAACACAAGGGGTCAACTCTAAACTTAACTAGACCACTGTAGAGGACCAACTCAAATTTAAATGAAGAGGAGAAGAAAATGGTAAAGTCGACTTGTTATAGAGAATGTTGCGATAGAGAGATTAGTTCTCATGAAAGATAACATGGTGACTAATATAAACACGGCCTGTAATGGGATTAATACACATATATCCCTTATAGTTAGGGACATAACTAATAAAGTCACAATATTTTGATTTAAGGTGTAATTTATTGATTTTGGGATCTATCATAGGTAAAAAACATGCACAACTAAAATCTTCAAAAAATCACAAGATGGTGGACAATGAAATAACTTTTCAAAAGGTGAAACAACCCCCCCCCCCCCAAACTTAGTTTGGTAGGCTATTGTTGGTTAACATTGCTTCAAAACTGGAATCAACCCACAATTGAGCAGGCAAGTCAGACAGAATTTACTTGGTATGAGTCATTTCAATAATATGTCTATGTTTATGCTCAACAACACCATTGATGTGTGTCAAATGGAAATCATGATAACAAAACCTTGCTTCAATACATTGATCCTCAAAACAAACTCCTCGAGGGTACTTGGGGAAGAAACTCTGTTGGAAAATTCATATCAAAAGTATTTGATCTGAGTAATGGTACTTAAATGAACAGAACGAAGGAATATTTTGGTATTCATAGGAGTTGATCTTCGAGATATTATCCAATCATGGTAGGATAAATGTTCACTTACCTTATAGGAAAAATTATCATATAATAATGGAGTTACCATATGAAATGGAGGTATAATTTGAAGGTACAATTGAATTTGATGATCTTCCCTTTGACTGTTGGGCTTTAGCCCAATAGAATGTATGATAGAGCCTTAGGACCAAGTGTAGAGTGGCATCGTGGCCTTCATCCTTGGGTGGTGATAGTCTACAACCATTATCAATAGCCACCAAGAGAGCCGAAGGTATGAGTTTCAGCGAGAATCGTCAGTTCTCTCTTGCATAATTCCTCTAAATTAATTAAAGGACCTTTCATTTTTGCAATAATGATTCATGTAATCTGGCCACTTGCATACTTGACTACTTTAATTAAGATGGAGTGCGTCACCTGTCTTAGGAAGTGAAAACTCCCTGAGTTATGGCTGCTTTTTTCAATATTTTCGTAGCAGTTATTGATGGCTCTACTTCTCAAAGCGCATTTTGATACCCCCCATGGTACTATAAAAGACATGTACCTGGGGTTTATTCAGCATATTCTATATCTTCCCACAAAACACTATCATTCATACTCGGTTATCTTTCTTTCATTGTCACCCCTTCCCCGGGGGATCCCCGAGATTTATCTCCTAGATGGTATTGTTCTTGATGGGAAAAAGTGCATACCAAGAGGAAAGTGGGCTGATTTCTCACCGTTTAATATTTTGAGTAATTATTCTCGGTCAGGTATTATCGCTTTAGGCTTTTCCCTTTTTTTGTTTCCTCTTTTCCCCACTACTGGTTGTTTTTTCTCTTGGCCTTTCTCTTTGTCAGCAAATTTTACCAATCAGAATGCGAGAAGTGGGATGAATACTTTCAAGCTCTTGTTATGCAGGTTCACTATCTACGGCAAGAGGGTAAATCTTATTCGTGTAATCCCACCAGCCTTTTCTCCGCAATTTCCACCACCTACCATAAAAAGAAGGAATAGAGTGTCTGAATGTTTTTGCCAAATCTGTGGGAGATACTATCTTCAGCTATGGAAACCAATATGAGGTGGTGCTGTTGGAGAAGGACAAAACTTCATTTAGTTCTTTTCGTCCACTAGGAACCAAGATACGTAATCTTGTTTCTTCTTCTGAAGTAGATATTTAGGTAGTTAGTACCTTGTAATAGAACAGGTTTAGATGTAATCCTTAACTTGTGGAATCTCGAGAATTCTTACAGAACAAATCCTCTTTGCCTTTTCTTTCTTTATTTTTTCTTTCAAATGTCTATCCTTTAAGATTGTTTTGGTATAGTTTCTGATCCATATGATTATGGGAATATGTCCCCAATGATCTAACTTCGAGATATGTGAGACTGGATCCTCAACGGTTTAAATTTTAAGATCTATGAGAGTAAATCCTTAATGATTGTCCTTTAATATTTATAAGAGCCGATCCTCAATAGTTATCCTTTTAAGCATCGAGTTTTTTTGAATCCCATTATAATTTTATTGGAAATTGTTTATAGCCCTATTGCTCCTCTTGGGGTGAACCACTCATGGAGCATCATATTACAAAAAAGGTGAAATGTTTTTAGCCTATAGCCATTTTTATGGGAAGCTACGACCTAGTTGGAATATGAATATGCCTTCAATAAAGGGCTCGTAGCCACGTTGCTCAACATAGTATCTTCAAAGGTTTCCATTGTTCCATCTTCCGGTGACTCTCATCATATCCTCTAGCACGTAGCTTCCTCCGGCGTGTGACTCGGAGAATTTATAAGGAACTTCCCAGTTGGGCGCCAACTTTCCCTTTTCTCTTGGTAGCTCTTTTCATTTCTGCTCTAGACCAATTCACCTAGAGCGAACTGAGTTTTTTTACCCTTTGATCATGGTACTTCTTCATGTTTTCCTTTACATTAGTTTGGGGAAGCTTTGAACTTTCTCTCTTTTCATCTAACAGATCTAGGTCTGTGTGAAATTCTTTGTTGTTTTATCTGTCCTCTTTTTGTAGGCTAGGTAAGCCACTTTTCATAGGTATTATTGCTTCTATCCCATAGACCAAGCCGAACCAGTGTTTCTATGGTGGCAATTATCTCTATCTTTCAATACAACCAAAGCACACTGGGATGTTCTTTTACCCATTTTCCTTTTGCCCCACCAATCGACCCCTTTTCCATTAACTATCATTTAGTTGGTAAACTCAACCTGGCTGTTGACTTGGGGAGGTACACCGGAGTAAGTTTTGGTTGGATGTTGAAGTTCTCACACCAATTTTTAAGAGAAAACTATTTCCCGTTATCTATGATGAAGATTCTAGGTATTCCATAACTACACAATATATTTCTCAAATAAAAGTCAATACAGCTTATAAGTTTAAAGGCCCTCTCTATTTGGGTTGATTTGGTGCTGAGTTGAGTTTATTGGTGCTGAAATAAGCTAAAAATTACGTTTTTTGGGTATTGAGTTTAGTTTATTGGTGCTAAGCATAATTTATTGTGTTGAAATGTGTTGAACATAAACTCAATTGGACAGGGCCTAAGTTGGTCAGCGTGTGTGCTTCTACCCATTTGTTGAAATAGTCTATAGCTACAATCACATACTTGAATCCTTTAGTTGCTTCTAGAAATGGCCCTACCGGATCATTCCTCCACTTCTCAAACAACCAAGAACCATGGATCATCGACATCTCTCCTGGGGGACTCGTGTCACTGTATGATACTTCTAACAGGGAAAACATGTTCAAATCAACTCAAAAGTGTCTTTAAACATCAATAACCAGTAGTATCCAGCCATCAATATCTTTAGCGATAGACATAGCTCTCTGATGAGCTCAATGGACTCCATCGTGGACCTCTTGAATGAGGTATTTTGCTTATTCTGGCATTACACATCACAGAAAGGGCATCAAATATCGTTTCTTGTACAGGGTATTGTTATGTATTGTATATCATGGCTCCTTGACTTTAATCTTCCTATCCTCCGCCTTATCTTTAGGAAATATGCCATCCCTTAGATATCTTATGATTGATGTCATCTAGTTATCCGATTGATCTATAACCATTATAGATTCCTCTTCATAGCTATGAAACATTAATGTTTCCATCAACAGTTGTTCAGAAGATTCTAGACTCAAGTTTAGTGATGCCAACTTTCTTAATGCATCAGCCTTTTGATTATGCTTCCTTCGCACCTGAATCAAAGTGTAGTTTTTTAAATTTCCCAGCATTGGCTGTACCAATTCCAAATATCTCTATAGATTCTTTTTCCTAGCCTCGTACTCCCCTTTGAATTGTTGAGCCAATATCTGCAAATCATTGGATATCTCCAGGTGTTGTATATTTGGCCAATATTAAGTCGTTGATCAAAACATTGTACTCTTCTTAATTATTGATTGTTTGAAAGTCAAAATGTAAGGCATATGGAAAATCCTTCCCATTCGAGCTAGTCAAAAGGATCCTTGCTCCACTTCCTCCAACATGTGATAAACTATCAACGTGCACCTGTCACTTTCGATCATCTTTAATGGGAAACTCATCTTCATTATTTCCTCTATTAAATCGTCCAAGTCCAGACCTTTGATAGCTATTATGGGTTGTATAGGATGTCATGTTCACCTAATTCGATCACTCACTTCATCATTCTACTGCAAGACTTTATTACTGCCAATCCTTCTCCTTGATTAGCACCATGCTAACAGATTTTGGTGATACTAAGATATAAAGTTACAATACCTCTCATTTTTCTAGTTTTATCAGGGATGGTAAGGAGTTAAGGTGTTCCTTTGATCCGCACTCCGTGGGGTCGTACAAAATCTTACGGGAGAGCTTAACCTATAAAATGCTTCACAGAGATAATATTTATATGTTTCTCCCATATGCTCACTACCGACTGCTAGAAAGTAGTTAGTGGCAAGTTCGGGGTCATCCACAAAGGTGTTAGAATATGAAAGTTAACTAGATACAACTCACAATCGGGAGTAACGCTGATTGTTTATCGGGAATAGCTAGTGCTACATACATAAATTTGGTGTTTTTTATTTGACAGCTACTTGTCATGCAATTTAGAGAGATTAAACTATGTTAAACTAGCCTTGGAGATATTTGCGTAACATGACTGATGAATAACTTTGATCCTAGATTCTATCACATGTAAGTCATATAAACCAATCTCATGCTTATGTTACATAGTGTGATCGATAATATGTTATTCCTAATGTCTATCAAATAAAGGTTTATCGGCATCTTATGGGTTATCACCATCGCCTTCGTAATTAGGGAAAGTGCATCGATTGAACAAAGGATCCGAGTTGCGCTCCCATTTCCATGTAAAACTCACTCCAAATGCTAACACGCCTCCACTTAAAGGATCAAGTGCCTAGGCAGTCGCCTTACGTAGGTAGCAACTGTTAGGTATGAGAGTAAGGAAAATGCATCCCGAGCACTCCAATAGGGACGATTTTCCCTAAGCCTATAGAGGCATAGGAATCGGCGTCTCTTGATGACTCTAGGTTGAAACAACTATGGTCGCTACACTACAACCCTTGTTGCTACAAACTATTATGTTCATTCTATCGAGGTACGCCGATGGTTTGCACCCCCGTTAGGGGAATCTATCATCCCTAACATGAATCATTATTACATGATAACCCAATCAAGCTAGGATCTAATTATCGGAATGGTACTCTCGATCATACATGAATGAACTCACATCGCAAGTACTCACGAACCTACTATAGGCCTAACCCAACAGTCCCAATGTAGCAAACAAGCCTAGCATGATAACATATCACATATAAAACTATGGTGCGTCATAGAATATAAATAACATGCATCATACAAGAATATAAAGCACAAGTCAAACATTAATATTCATAAACATAAAAGATAGGAAGATCTAGAATGTTAAAAAATCATCACCTAGTCAAAAAAATAAAATAAATCCCCAAGTAAGTACACTACTCCATGGACATATAAACCAATACAATCATTGGATTCAATGCCACATGCATAAACTAGGAAATAGTAAAGAGAATAGTTAGTCTGTTTCTCTCTCTACCTACTCTTGAAACTAGAATAACAATAATGATAGTTCTTGGATAATAAACCGTAGTAGACTAGTGCCTCTTTATATAGTAGGTGGAAATGAGGCTTAGAGAAGCACAAACAAAAAGGGAAACCCAAGCAGTCACGTCAGCACGTGTCATGCAATAGCACACGGCACACGCTGCGTGACTCATGTAAAAGTACACGAGCCGCAGACTGGAGGTGTTCCTAGGCCAAATTGATCGCAAGGCCTACACAAAGCCATGTGGGCCGCTAACTGGAGAGTGTTCTTGGTATTCTGAGCGGTACGGACCGTTCAAAATATTGCAGGCCACCGTCTGGAGTCAGCATGGGGATTTATTTATTTTTTGAACGATCTTCAATCTTCATTCCCTTATTGATAATTTAGTCTAGTCCTTGGCCAACCTAAGTGAGAGGTTCATTTCATACGATAGTATTAAGATACCTTTGACTCATATTGATGCATTTTTATGCTTTAGATTGTGCATTTTACCTTGGAATTATCTTAGGAGAGTTAGGAGCAATGTTTGTGCTCTTATTTTTTTTCTAGGGAATTTTGTTCATCAAGGCAAGAAGTTAAAAATTGAAGACATTAATAAAAGGAATTGAAGATTGAAGACAAGAAGAGTCAAAAATTTGAAGACAAGAAGGCAAGGCAACAAAGCAAAGGAGAATTGACACGAAGATGGTGAAAATAGGCCAGTCTACATGGGCAAATGTGAATCCACCCAGGTGAATTTATTATGCACTTTTCTTTTTTCCTTTTATATTCCTTTTGAATTTTACTTTAAATAGCACTTTGAACCACTCATTTCTTGTATTCCTTAGGCCAAATTCTCCTCTCCAAAAATCCTAGTTCTTCATTTATTACTTGTCATTTATTGCTTGTTTACTATGGGATTTTATTCCCTTGTAATGAGTTTTGCTAATTTGGGAAAAAATATATCTTGGGAGCAATTGGTAAGCATTTCTAGCATTATATTGTGAGATTTGGTTTATTCTACTTTATGCCATTAATTATCAATTATATTGTGTTTCGTTGTGTGATTAATGCATAATTTAGACTAGGATGAACAACTAGTTAATGATTACGAATTGATTATTTGCTAAATGTTAGGTTAAACATGGAAGACTTTATCTCTTTATCAATGTAATTATTATTGATTGGTGTAAAGTTATAATTAGTGGTGACAACTAATTGTAATTGTCAATTGATAAAATTTCTTAGATCTAGGATGAATTTGAATGGGTTTGCCTAATTATATCGAGGTAGCTAACTAATATTTATAGCATGTAGGCCAATCCCTTGTATTTGTTATTAGAAAATATTATTATTCTATCTCTATGTTTCTTGCTTGTAGGATGTTGGGTTAGTTATATTGGGTCTCCATTTTATTGCTATCTTCATGGTATTTAATGACACCGATCATTAATAGTACCCAAGGGTGAGGGCTATTGTGTGGAGGCAATCGTCCATTCTAACTATAACCAATGAGAGGTGAGAAATGTCTTCACTTAAAAAGTGTTGATAAGATCTCCACAATATTTGTTCAATACATTATAGTAGAATAATTAGTCAATGATCAATGTATATCTAGAAATGTAAAGCCAGTTGCACCCAAGACTCGTTATAATCTTGTTTACATCATTTTTACTAGTTTCTTATTAATGATCTAGTCGATTAAAGTAGTCGTAGTGTTTTCCCCTATTTGTTACCACATACATTGAGTGACTTCTTTGTATGCCTTTTGACTACGTTCAAAACTTGATAAATTCTCCTTTGGGATAAACTCATCCATGCCCCCCCAGTTCTTGTGTATGTGCAGATATACCCCCGAGTTTTTTTAAAAGTGCATGCGTACCCCTGTCGTGATCTGAAAAATTGATCAATTTCTGTCATTCCCATATTCAATAGATTTGACCATTTTTGCCGAATCCGGGAATGACCGAAATTAAACGGTCATTTCCATTGAATCCGGGAATGCTCAAAATTGACCAATTTTTCAGACCACGACAGGGGTATGAATGCACTTAAAAAATACTCGGGGGTATAACTGCACAAACACAAGAACGGGGGGCATAAATGCACTTTTTCCTTCTCCTTTTCTTTGTGGACGACCCTGATTTTCCACTAGCTACTCTCAAGTAGTTAGCCGCATTTAGGATTTTTATAAATAGTATATTTGAGAGGCACGACGATGACCTCTCTAATTTGGCGCCACTGTCGGGGAAAAGGCATATTTTATATAGTGCTAGCGTAGTTTGTGTGTTTTTGTGTGTTTCTAGTGTGTTGATAATGTTGTCTTGCTTTTGTGATTGTTTCTTTTGGATAAGGCGGTATTGTTTTGGTTCTTAGTTTATGGTTGATACATGTACCAATAGCCACGAACCCTTGTACTACGATCCCAATATTTTAGGTACACTCTGAAGAGCAAGAAGACAAGACTGTTTCGCACCCCAAGGTACTCAACCACCGCCCAAAATAGTTACACCAACTACGGCGAAGCATAACAGAACCTTGAGGGAGCTCATGGCCCCAACCTAGAGAACTTATCTCTTTGTATAATCATCCCTCCTCTTTCGCAAAATGTCACTTGTGATCTCAAATGCGGGATGATATGTTGTCTACCGACTTTCCACAGAATGAATGGGGAGGACGCCAACAAGAACTTGTCCAAGTTCCATCTCGTGTGCACCAATATGAAGCCACCCGGGTTTACGGAGGGGAATTATAATCTAAGGGTGTTTCCTTTCTCTTTGAAGGACGCGGCCAAAGATTAGTGTAATACCTTTCCCTGGGAAGTATAACCTCTTGGATGGACATGAAGAGCGAGTTCTTGGAGAATTTTTGTTGTTGTTCAATGCATGATGAGACCAATCAAGTTTTAAACTTCCTTGATAAATGCAGATGGAGCGAAAATCCAGAAGCATTGTACGTAAAGAGAGTGGTAAGTATTCTTGTGTTAGATTTATAAATTGAATTCAATATTAGCCAAAAATAATAATAGTGCAGGAATATATTTTGGAAACGCAAATGGTATTCTTATATTTTAATACATTTCAGGTTGATTATTTTAGAGAGAAAAATTGAAACAATGCCTTTGAATGCCTATAAGAAGCTACAAAATCAGGACATGAAGAAGTTTCTCATAAGCAGGCGATAATTTCACTCTTTATGGAAGGTGAACATAAGCATAGAGGCGTGAAAGCAATTAGGATATAAAGAAATTGAGATTGAAGAAGAGAAAGCTTAATGATTGTCGTCAAGGGGTAATCAACATTTTGAAGACAATTTGGGTTCAAAATGTAATGATCATAAATCAACCCCGACCAACTTTTTGTATTGCACATCATAGAAGGAGAAGAAGCGATTGGGATAGCGAAGAAAACTATGAGTGGAAGATAATGATTGTGGCAGATGCTCTTGTGAGGAAGAAATCATCCCATATGTGATGTTTTGCTTCTAATTAATCACCGATTACATGTTCAAACAAACGTAATATAGCGTAGAAGTTTTAAAAAATGATTACATTATTAGAGTAGATCTTCTAACCGGTAGCATGTATATTCACTGTATTTTTTAATTTATACATTGCATTTGTTAAATTAAACACTGCAATTTTAAATTTAAACAAAATATTTAAGTTAAATATTATAATATATTTATTATAAAGTAAATTATTTAATATTAAAAATACATTTTTTAAGTGGAAGAAATGCCGTAACATGTCTATAACCTTATGCCCAGGCCACCTTTCTTGGAACTTTCTCATATTTTTGTTATATTGTTTTATATTGTTGAAAATGGATGAAAAAACTATAATATTGTTCAAAGCAATTGAATTATCCGGTTAGTATTCCGTTGTCGGAAGTTGTGGAATGTAACTCATGTGTTCATGTCCATTGGATCTTTTGATATTGGAACCAGATGCAATTCCATTTTATAAATGAGTTAAAATGCCATCCTTCACGTGAAACCCAAAATTATGTATGATTTCAAGAGTTATGGTGTGTAACTGATAGGTTCATGTCCAATGGTGTTTCTAATATCGAAACCATATATGATACAATATCAAAAATATTATTTATTATATTTTTCTTAGTTTAATACTATACTCTTTTTCCATTGATTTTTTAATGAGGCAGTGTGCTCCTATTTAGAATTAATTTTGAAATATTGTAATTTAGGAGTTTTTATTTGATTTGAATTAAATTTGCTAAGATTAGATAAGTTAATATTTTTCAATGTTTCTTGGAGAAGAATTCAACCAGATCTACATTTATTTTTAGAAGTTCTAGTTAGATATGGTTTTACCTTCTTAAAGCTATCATAAGTCGATTCATTTTCCATTTGTAATTATGGTTTCTAGCATTTTCCCATATAAATAAAGGGGTTTGTCCGAGATATTCCACACATTATTATCAATCAAAAATTCAGATTTTTTATTTATTGTTTACTAGCATTAGTTTTCATTGTTGCTTAATCTTGCCGATTAATTAAGTATCAATACTCTTTGAGAACTAATCTTGCAGGCTAGTTAGTGAACAAAGAACCCTTTATTTGTGAGCTAATCGTGTGTGCTAGTTAGCGAGCAAAATTTTGAATTGTGAACTAATCCTGCGGGCTAGTTAGTTTAACAATTTTTGAGTTGTTCAAGATTCCAGGAGCTAGTTTTGATCAGTTTATACGACTATACTAGGGTTTGCAAAATCCCTCATTTTGTCAAATATCTAAAATTCCGCAATTCAGAGTTTTCGCAAGAATATTCATATCAATATAAGTTTCCATTTTAAAAAAAATGAGGTAACAATTCCATCATTCACAAAGTTGAACACAATTTCATGTCCGGTGGTCTGTTCCACCATATTCTCCTCTCGTAACCTCTATCGCTGTTGATTTCACATCTTCTTGTACCCTCTCTTAACCATCCTTAATTTTTCCATAGTTGTGTAACCTCTGTTCCGGCATCTTCTCTCTTCTTCTCTGTGTCGATTCTGCTTAGTTTGTTCATTCGTTCAATTGAGATTCGTTGGATAGTTAGTGTTTGTTCTCTTTTTATTCTATGTTTTGTAGATGTTGTTTTTGTAATCGTTTTGTGCTAGTTATATGTTTGTTATTTTTTGGTTTTGAGTGTTGGATAGGCATCGTTTTTTTGTGTGTTTGAGTTGCTATTTATGTTTTTCTCTAATTATTTTTGAATTCTCATCTTGTTGGTACAACAAACTTGTTGATTGTTCATTTTGAATTAGGAATTGCATCTGTTTACTTATATGTTGCATATGTTAGTATCCAATGTGAACTTGTTAGTTGTATTATTTATGACCTTTTGTTTTCATTTGTTGTTGATTTTTCATTTTGAAATAGAAAATGTATCTATTAGTATCCAGTGTGTACTTGTTAGTTTTACTGTGTATGACTTTTCATTTATTGTTTACTATTCATTTTGAATAAGGAACTGCATCAGTTTACTTATATGTTGCACTTGTTAGTACAGTGTCTACTTGTTAATTGTATTGTGTATTACCTTTTATTTGCTTATGATGTTGATTGTTCATTTTGAATTAGGAACCGCGTCTATTGACTTATATGTTGTATCTATTGATTTCAAATGCGTACTTATTGGTTGTATTGTGTATGACAGTTTATATTATTTTTTTTGATTTTTAATTTTGAATTAGGAACTGCATCTGTTTACTTATATGTTGCATTTATCAGTATTTATTATGTACTTTTTACTTATATTGTGTATGGCTAGTTGTTTTCATTTGTTCTTAATTGTTTGTTTGAATTAGGACCATATGTTACTTATATGTTGTATTTGATAGTATTCAATGTGTACAAATTTTTCCAGGAGGTGGATTTAAACATAAAGTGGTTTTAACTTTTAAGGAATCGGAAAATAATGAACATTGGACTCCACGAGACGTTCCAACACAAGAAGGATTCAGATGAAGATGATATTGCACTCGAGGAATTCAAAGATGATCCGCCCTTGATACTGATAATTGATTCACTGTATTATAAATTGTTAGTTGATCTAGATAAGAATACTATTGTAACTGCAAGTTCCCTAAAGGAAGATTTTTTTTCATGAATATACTTATGTTTAATCCAATATTTTTGTTACGAATACTTGTAGTATTTATCTCGTATCTTTCCTTTTGTTCATATATTGAGAGTCATTCTTGTGTGTAAAACCGACAACATTTGCATACCTTTTATGCAAATGTTGCAATGCTTCTACATGTGTTGGTTTCATGCCGACAAGACTTTTAGCAACATCTCTTTGATTTAAATCGGGGAAATATTCTCATGTGTTTGAAAATAAATACTGACTTTATTGTAATCAGTACATATTGTAAGGTATTAATGTGAAAATTTTAAAAACTACATGATTATGTAACCTATGTACTGTAAGAAATACTAGTATTGTGGGTACACTATGGCTACATTGTGAGAACCACTTATCCTTGGTGTGCCCTTCTCAATGCCACATAGGCCTTTATTTAGAATTGTAATATCGACTAGTGTCTTTTTGTATCTCTCTTTTAGCCACTGAAATCTTAGATCAGAATTGTAATATGTAGCTAGCACCTTAGTGTATGGGTTTATCTCATATCATATGTTGTAAATGCACATTGTACAAAATTGAGCTTAATAGAAAATGGATGGGAACCCTATAAACCGTCGTCCTAAAGATGATTAATCCAAAAAAATGCATGTTTTAACAAAATGGAAACGATTCATAAAGTAGCCTATGCACTACTCCCTGGCAAAGTTTTGTTATTCATAAAAGAAATTGACAGTTTTAAATAAAATGTGTATCTTTATTTAAACATCACATGTTGTAAATTAATAAATGCACAATTTTTATGACAATTTTAAATAGTCATACTTTAGTCTCCTCTGTTATGTGTACTATAAAATATACTATTTTCAGGCTAACATATGAATATTTTAACAAAACATAAACAAGTCATAACTTAACTTATACATTACCTTCTAAAAAAGTTTCACAATTCATATTCAAAGTTTTAAAATAAATGTGTGTTTTAGTACAAACGATATGTATTTTATGGTAATAGATGTATAGTGTATATGAAAATTTTCAGCAGCATTTAGTTCGTTTTGCTAATGTTTTCCTCATGTTTTTTATATCTTCATAGCAGTTGAATTCACAGATTCACTGCTTCAGAGATTTCATTCATGTCCAATTCTACAGCAAAAACTCTATAATCGCTGTAGTTAACCTTTTTGTATAGTTTGAAAGAGATTGAGGTTAGGAGGGCAAATTTAGTTTGATTCGAACTGAATTTCGTTCAAATGAAATTGAAATTCAATAGTTTGAATCAATCTGATGCAAAGGCTACGTGAATTATCATTTATATTGATTTCGATTAGGCCTCATCATTGATGATTGGAACGAAAGTCAGAAATAAAAAATCAGTCGTTCGATTTGGAGATTGGAAATCGACCGTTTAATCAGAGGATTGGTTTTTGGAAGATTGATCGGCAGTCCACATGGTCGTTACAAACCAACCTTTCGGGAGAGCTCAATTAACCCGCAAAGTGCTTCACAAAGATAGAAATTTATAGAGTTTCTCCCGTGCTCACTACTAACTACAATAGAGTAGCTAGTGGCAAGTCCAAGGTCGTCCACAGAGACACTAGAATTCGAAAGTAACTAGACACAACTCATAGTCATGCATCACTCCGATTGTGTGTCGGGAATAGCTAGTGCTACATACATAGGATTGGGGAGTTTTGTCTAAAAACTAATGATTATGAAAACCATAGAGATTAAACTATAATACACTAGCCTTGGGCATATTTCCGTAACAGGATGATGGATAACTTTGATCCTAGATCCTATCACATGTAAGACATATAAAACTATCTCATGTATATGTCAAATAGCATGTAGTTAGCTAGGAATTCCCTGTCTATCACACAAAGATTCGTCTCCACTTTATGAAGCTACCACACCTCCTCCGTGATTAGGGAAATTATGTCGATCAAACTATGAATCCGCTCTTCTTTCCCCATCAATCTCACTCCTAATGCTAACGTTCCCTCGCTTAAAGGAACAAAACCTTGTGTAGATCGTAAACGTTAGATATGAGAC
>JAULKK010291122.1:0-13363 GCA_032355705.1 Rubia peregrina
CCTAGCTTCACAATTTTTTTTCTTTTTCAAAGCTCACTCTCACCTTTTCCCACACCATTTGGCATACATTTTTGCATAGGTTTTTCAACCTATTCGGCCTTCCTATTTTTGCCTAAGTAGCCCTTTCAGGTTTTCAACTTAACTAGGTATATTTTTTCCATTTTTTAAAATTTCAAATTTTGTGTGTAGCACAAAATTCCCCAAGTAGGCATTATACTACAAGGATAATAAGGAAAAATAAAATAGCACCAAGAAATTTTGCTAGAAATGCCTAAATTTCTAACTACTCCCTCCCCACACTTAAACTTTGCATTGTCCCCAATACATCATACAAAGTACAGAAATAAAAACTGGAGTAGGAAGAATGGTAAGCACTTACTCATAGGACCCAGAAGGACCTACTTTTATGCGGCTCGTCTCGCTCCTTCTATTTCTCTCTTCATGCCTCAATTCTTGCCTTTCATGAGGAATGAGGTAGTGGAATCCTTCTAGGTTGGAGGCATGCATCCTCTCCATCAGTTGCTCCATGGCTTCTTCATGCACCTTGACCCTCTCATTCACAATGGTGAAGGAACTCTTCCCTCACCTCTAGATCAATGGAGTCAAGCCTAGCTCCCTAAGTCCTCATGTTCCCATCCATATATTCAACCCTCATCCCAAACTCCTCCGTTTTTAAGCTCATCATGCCTACCACATCACTCACTTCTTGCACTAGTTGGGTTAAACTCATGAGTTGTTACCCAAATGTGCAAAATTGATATAAAAAAAGGTCCACCGGTAGGTTGGTTTTGAGTAGGTTGCATTCTAGGGGGGGTTTCACCTTCCTATTCAATGTCTACATCCGGAGCTGATAGGGTGTCATAGAAAACCTTCTCAAACCTTGGTTCAAGAGCTTTGAAAAGCTCTTCCAGAGCGGTATCATGAGTGATGGTTGTGCGCTCAGGTTGTGGAAGCACCATGAAATTGCACTTGGATGCGCCACCATATAGCTATACATACCAGTCCTCCGTAGTGATGGTGGTGATAATGGAAGCCTTCACCAATTTCATCATGGTGTTCTTTGTCCCTGAACGACCTAAGTTCGCCAAGGCAAGGAGGGGAGGTGCTTTATGTCCAAGATATTGTGCAAGAAGGCCGACCATTCATCCCATTGATATCATCCTGGCTTTGTTCTTCCCATCAACACGCATTTCTCTACAAATATTTCTACCTGGTTGGGATAGATGTTTCCCTCCGGAGTCATAGCCCAAAGAATTTCCACGCCTATGCTAGGGTAGTGAAAGATCTCTCCATGGCATAGAAATCCTATGGATATGATGTGTTGGACATACTACAAAGTTGGGTGGACTATTGTAATATTCCCACCCCAATGACTCCTACCCATGCCCGCCAAGTTCCTCCAAAAGAAACACAAAGAGAACGGAATACCTTGTCTATGCGTCTTTGACACCCCCTTCCCATACTTCAACCCAAATGCTTTCACAACCTCCATATGGATCATTGAATGTTCATTTTTATCGAGGTGGAAGAAGATGGTTCTTCTCCCTTCATTGTCCGCTGTTTGCTCTACGGTAACCAAGAATCCTAAGGTCCAACGATTATAAGTTTTGGCATGCATCTCGAGGAAGCCCTCTAGGCCTATCTGTCATAACAAGTAGGTCACGGGTTGGAGTGGGCCTAGTGTTTCCAATAGCTCTTTGCAAGAAAACTTAGTCTTCAATATTTTCCTCTTTGGCCTATCTAGGTTCTTTCACTTCAGAATCGCAGCCCCGAAAATATTTTCAACTCCATAAATTCATTCAAAATGGCGGGAGTAGAAACTATGGGTAGGTTTGGCCCTTGCCTCCCAACTTGGGCCAAACTCTTCCCTTCCTCAACTCGGGAATTAGTCATTTTTTACAGCCGACTCCTTTTAGTACCCATTCTATCAAAACACAAGAGAAAATGGTAATGACAAGATACAACTCTTAAGCACAAAGATCATCACTTAGCAAAAGTCATATTTCTTAAACATCCAACATTTAGCACACCATATAATCCCAATTAAAACTTTATAACCTTCCTCCACACTTAGTTCAACATGAAAGCATGAACAAAACCCACATATACCAACGAATCACCCAAAATTTTCAAATTTCAAGTTCCCCCCATTTAACACAATCAGGCTAATGAAAGAAAGTAAAACAAAAATTTTAAAGCATTACCCGAATTTGAAGACTAGGAGATGAAGACCACACAAGAAAAATCAAAGAGTGCTCTCCATTGAGAGAGTATGCCCTAGATTTGAATTTTAGCTCTTGTGAAATGAGAGTGAATGTTTTGGATTTTTAGAGGTGATTTAAATTCTTTACATTGATGGGAGAAGATATACTGAGATCAGATTAAGGGATTTAAAGATGTTTTCCAAATGAGTTGTTTAGGAAAGAGAGACAAAAAAAGGTAGTAAAGGTTTGTGAAGAAAAGGAAATTTGGGAGTTAAAGCTTCATAAATTCATGTTCAGGGGAAGTTTTATTGCTTGGCGTAGTACCACTAACACTAACCAATTTGAGGAAGAAGAAAATTGTAGATCTGATGTGGCAAAAATGCTCATTTTGGAAAAGCTTTATTTTTGCCAAAATTATGCATTTTTGCACGACTGTAGTAATGTTCATATGGCACGAGGCATGGCACGGGTCGTGCCATATGAAGGCCTTGTGCTAGTTCTTCTTACACGAGACATGTCATTTGGCACGTCTCGTGCCCTTGGACACCCCTGGGCAATCTTTAATTAGCCCATTTGGTGACTTTTCACACCAAATCCTAATTTCTCCTAACCAAAATAAGAGGAATCAATCTAGATGAATTTTAACCAAAATTCCCAAAAAAAACTCCTTTACAACAGAAAAAAATGAACAACTAACAACTAATAACACCAAAAAATAAAATAAAAGAAAAGTACCGTATTTTTATTGTCTCCTCACGACTTATTCCTACTTTCAAGATTCAATCAACCAAAAACTTACTGTTGGCTCTTTGGAGTCGCCATCCTTGAAGGGAAGAACATGGGTCCTCTAGTGGTGGCACCACCGCGGTCTGGTGAGCTAGGGCTTGCCGCCGGTGGGAGCTGGTCCATGAGGGAGTCAGGTTGGGTGCTTGGGTCGGGGTATAATGGTGGTGGGAGATTAAGGAGGCGGCGTGGGGGTGACAGGAATTAGAGATAGTGATGGTTGAAATTTTTGGCGAAGTCTTGGCGGCGTCTAGAGGAGGAGAGGCTGGGCAGGTGTCGTCTTCGGGGAAGAGGAACATGTGGTGGGGTGACAGGAACTGCGCGGGAAAGGGGAATGGGAAGAAGGGGGGAAAGAAAAAAGAAAAGAGGAAAAAAAGAAGATAGAGATAAAAGAAAATTGGAAAATGGAAAATGTCACTTTTGCCCTTAATTTTAATGCTAAAAACCTACCCTAACGGTTTGACCTGACGGAAGGGCCACAATTCACCAGTTTTGTAAGTTCACGGACCAAAAGTGTTAGAAAAAAAATTGGGCGGTCAAAGGTGGACGATGGTGATAGTTCGAGGGCCACAAAAGTCATTTGCTCTATTATTTAAATATTAATACATTTAAATTATTTATTTTATCTGATAAATTATAAAATAATGTACTATTTCCTTATATGATTTGGGTCGATTTGGGCCAATTTGGGTCAATTTGTTACCCAGTCTGACCCGACCAGACCCAACCCGTAACTATGGAAATTTTGACCCGACCCATTTGACCCAAAATTTTGGGTCGATTTTGGTCTGGACAGCTACCCCAACCCAATGGTCAACATGACCAGCCCTATAGGTACCTTATTGTAATAAATAAAAATAAACATCAAATCACCATATTAGTCATACTTATTATAAAAATGATCCCGCCTAACAATTAGTCAGTCTAAAACAAGACTTTGTGTACATTTATTTAGTTTTATTTAATTTCAACCACATAATTATAGTTGTATAAAATGATAGTGTCAAGTGTAAATGTGCTAACATAAGGAAACCAAAGAGATTGTGCTTGTTTTGTTTCCCAAGGGACTGGTCTATTGGTGGGTATGGTCATTTGGCATGACTAAGGAAAGATTTATTGTAAAGGTTCACAGAAAGAACGTGATGATTTGAATATTCAGAAAGATTTATTGTACTCCCTCCATCCAGCCATTTCTGCGTACTTTGCTTTTTTAAATGTCCTAATCAAATTTGTACAATTTTTATATTTAGAAATTTTCTATATGTTATTAAACAAAAATATCCTTAAAACAATTAATAATTACACACAAAACATAAACCCTATCTCACCTACCCTAACTACTCCCAAAGCCTTCTGCCTCTCATTTCCCAACCTTCATCTGTACGGAGTACGTATCATCTCTCTCATTTTCTTCTCTCACATCTTCATCTCGTTCTAATAAGGGGAAAAAATGAGGTTTCTTCTTCTTAGTTTTTCCCTTAGCATGCCCGAGTCTCAATAATTCTGAGAATATTTGCCCTCTGAATATTTTCCCTCTCCATCTTCATCTGTTGTTGGGTCGCGTCGCCGGGAAGGGAGATTTGGGTGTATGGATTGCGATGCTTCAGGCAGGTGAGGCTAGGGTTTGGGTTGCACCGCCGTGGAAGGAGATTTGGGTGTAAGGGTTGCGACGCCTCAGGCGGGTGAGGCTAGGGTTACGGTCGTGCTGTCGTGGAATGAGATTTGGATGTAGTGGTTGCACCGTCAGAGAGAGAGAGAGAGGTGTAGTAGTTGCGACACCTCACACAGGTGAGCCAAGGTTTTGGGACCTTTGGGTCACGCCGCCAGGGAAGGAAATTTGGGCATAGGGTTGCAACACCTCAGGCGGGTAAGTTGCAGATCCTGTGAGGTTGCCTGGAGCAATGGTGTAACTTGATGGTGATGGTGCCAGATTGGTGGTAAAGGAGGTGGTGAAGGGGCAGCGGTGGATAATGGTGGTGGAGGTGGTGGTTCAGAAATATAATTGAGAGTATTTTAGACTTTTTCAATTATTAAAAAAATCTCATCCGGTTCTCTCTGCAGAAATGGCTGGAACAAGGTAGTGCTGAAAATGGTTTTATAGGGTGGGGGAAGTGTTCGGACTTGCGATGAAGGATGTTGATATTGGTTCTGTTCCTGGACCGAACAGCACATAACTGATTATCGTCGTTGGCCCCCTCCATGATGATCGTGGCTACAGTTCTCTGCGTCTGTCACTCGTTGAGCACAAAACATACTTCAATACAAAACACATTCCGGCCAAAAAAATCATCAAGTTTGGTAAAAATTAACGTCTCCAGGAGTCACCCGACTCACCCTACTAACTTGAGTTTACAACATAACAGCAATGCAGCCACCTATTATGAATCGATCAAGTACATCCCCATTAAAAATGAAACGGTTTCTCAATGGCTGAGAAATCTTAATATTCCAGAAAACCCTGCAAGAACCAAAGGTAAATTATCCAAAAGCCAGTCATATATCACAGTTCAAACTGTATTGCTCTATCTGTGAATGGAAAATTTGCACCGAGCATCCTCCCTCATCTTCACCAGATCATTCTAAATCCCCCACCCCACCCCCACACACAATCTTGTTTATACCAGCACATCCGCTTACTTGGGACCTTATGCCTCAGCATCAGCGTTAGGAACAATGAATCTGAACTCAAGTCACCTGAATCCAACACGAGGTTTAGACAATACTAGGTGCATCCCCATCCCAGTTGCAAGTTGCACGGGGCCAACGAGTCCTGATGCAGTCAACCAAAGGTGCATGCTGCCAAGGCTCAGGTTTAGACACCTCCATAGCACCAGCTTCATCTTTCCCTGAGCAGGAGCTAACAGACATAAACTCCTCTGGTGTCCACCTTGGAGGCACTGTGACCCTCAATTTTGTAAGCCTTGGTCTTTGTATTGGACTTTCAACTCTTCCGTTAATCACTGATTTTAAAATTCCAATAAAATGGTATAGGTCAAAAACCTTCTTGCCCATCATGCCTGTGGCATCTTTCATCCCTCCCAAGCTCTTCTCCAAATCCAAAAGAGCGTGCCAAAATTCACTCCAAACAATAAACCCAGAACTGCAAAGGTGTTCTACCTTCTCGGCAGGAAGGTTGATACCCGTATCTCTGAGAACTTGATGGAAGCCTTCAACACTAATGAACCCACCACCTCCACTTTGGTCTTGGGCATCAAAAGCCCTCCTGATCTGTGTTTCTCTACTTTCATATTCATTTTCCTCCTGAACTTTGCTGTCAAGAGCAAATAAAACTGTATAGTGAGATTCACTTCCTACAACCCATATTGGCCACCTCGGGCATTTCAAATACTGCCCAACTTTGCAGAAGTTTAGTGACTCCAACAACGTCAGGAAACCAACATCGACTGGCGATGAAATGCCTTTAACAAACATCCCACCACCCAAGTCCATCCTTCCGTCAAACACATTTGCGACCGCCTTGCCGCAGAGCAGGAGGTTCACAATTTCCTGCCAAACAGAGGATTGAAAACTGATATCACAAAATGAAAGGGAACCGTGCTCATTCGTGCATATAGAACTAGAAGTGTAATTCTCAAGAAAAAATGAACTGCTTGGTCATCTCAACTTACCTGGGAGGCATGCCCAAATGGGGCAGTGACCAATGGTTGACTTGGATCATCCCTGTCTTCTTGCACAGATTCCTGTCATAATAAAATAAATATGATATTCCAGTATGCATAGATTACAGTATGCACAGTTTGCACGGATTATGCACGGTTTGCAGTGATTCCTGTCATTATAAAATTAAAATTATAGAAGTCACAATTCCAGTTATGCACGGTTTTGCACAGATTACAGTATGTACGGTATTCACACAAATCTTACAAAATTTATCTGATAGAAGGCCCTTTACACAAATAAAATTTTGAAATTTCTAAGGCACACAAGGGTTATGTAATTATGACAAAAGTCCAGTGATCTCAAAGATATACAATTTTGTACTCATAACATCAAAAATCATCATTTGATCGTCTAACACTACAATTTGAGCTAACAATAGAACACTCGTCACAGGATGAAACTGCTGATTCTTTCAAGCTAAAAGAGAGATTAAAAGCAAACAAGCATGAAAAAATACAACGTACCATGCCACGAGAAAGCAGAGAAGATATCAAGAATAGGATTGCTCCCATACGACTTCGGAAGTGTGGAAGCATTGCTTCAAGTCTTTGGATCGCGGTATGCCTTGAAGTATGAACCTCAACTCGTAGAGCCTTCTGCAAATCAGTCCCAGATTCAATCACCACTCCTTCAAGTACTTTTGCAATGGCCTGTGTCGGATAATGAAAAAGATTGATTACATAAAATCAAATGGATCTATCTCCAATGGGAAAAATTATTCCACACAGAGAAATCAACCAATACATTAAAACAAGTCATAGCCTCAATATCTAGAACACTTAAAAATCAATGTGACAGCTGCACTAATATATATATATATATATATATAACTCTAAATAAATGAATTTTATTAAGAAACATACTTACATCATCATTGAAAGAGTCTTCAGAAGTTTTGGTGTCACTTGGAAGGCCTCCAATGGACGCTATTATAGCCGTTTCATTATTTCCACAGAGAAACAGAATCTCACACATGCTACTTACCAAGGCTCTGTCATACAGCAGAACAGGGTTTTGTAAATACTTCAGCAAGTAACAAAGAGTGTGGGTGTGTGGGTGGATTTGGAACTAGAACATATCAGATGACCAAATAATTATATTTAGCCAAGACTACAAATCTACTGCAAATCAAATCCAACTCTAACATTTGCTAGTGAACTTCAGGTGAGTAGAAAACAATATGACCAACTTGAATATGCTCTAACTACATCAATATTTTACCTAAACCTTAAACTAGAGTAAACATCGAGATTGTGACCCTTCAAAAAAAGGTGGCCTACAAGGACTAAAATTTAAATAGTAAATACAAAAAAAAATTGAAACACAGAGATTATGGATAGCAGTAAATCACTATTTGCCAGACTCCTTGACTGCCCAAGTTCAAGGTACTGTACAGTAGCTAAAGCACGGGGAGGCACACACACATGCACGTGCATGCACAGGCACGTACCGAACACAGACAAAATAGATTCCTTTTTAGTAGGGCAATTGGCTAAAACACAATCTTTACATTTCACATAGTTGACTGTTAAAAATAGCTAACTTTCGACTAGTTTCATTGACTGTCTAAGGTTCAAGGTACGGTACCATAGCTAAAGCATGTACAGGCACACACGCAGGAGCATGGGCACATCCACGCATACGGGCACACACAAGCAAAGGAGAAAAAACACAAAATAGCTTCCTTTCGACAAGTTCAACTTGCTAAAAGTTCTTTACGTTTCATGAAGTGGCTGTTCAAAATATTTAGACTCTACCTTGTGACTACTAGCCTATATTTCAACACACCTTGAAGTGAGAAACTAAAGAAAATATATCTTAACACTGCACGTGCTTGTTATAAATGCAAGATAATCAAGGCCTTGTATGCGAGATAATCAGGGGAAAAAGATGAGAAAGACTGCAGGGTCAATGAAAAAGCATTGAACAAGACTCACCTAGATTTTCTCTCTTCTGTCAGTGAAGAGAAAATATCAGCTGCAATGCATACTCTTTGGGGGGATCTTCTTAGATCTGTGTCCCTTGACATGGCCGGCTCAGCGTAGGATAACTCCTCCGGACAAAATAAAAGGTATTTGAGAACAAAAGCCTGCAGGACAAGGGGATATCAGAGCATGGAATTAATAATCATGCCAACAGGTTTGTGCATAACTCAATATATATGGGCAGAAGGGGGTGGGGCTGCGTGGTGTGTGTTGGTTTAGTTGCCCTGTACATTGCAAATATGCATTAAGCTAATCCAGCAAAGCATGGAATATTGGGTCCACAAAACTGGAAAGATAATTTATTTTAAGTATCAAGGCCACAAGGACTGTAATCAGTCATCACTTTAAGTTTACAGCTCTTCCAGTTTAGACATTTCAAAATGTGCCTTTTGACGAGGAAATAGTCAAATTTCACAGATTGACTATTTCAACTTCCAAAAGTGACCATGACCAATTTTATGAACATAACAAATTTCATAACCAAATCTTGTAACACATGGGTGCATTAGAACTTTCAAAGTCTTGCAAGATATTTAACAGTTAGGGAAAGCTAAATGTGAGACGAGTAACGAGTTTAACCATTTCTGTTGAACGCACAGGAAATATTTACAGAGAAATTTAGTAGGGCTAGATAGAAGCATATTCCTCCGTCCCGGCAGAATTGGCATGTTTGCTTTTTCACGGTCTTCAATGATCATGTTTGACCATCAATATCTCTAGCTACATATACCAATTCCGCATAAAAATTGATATTTAGAAAATATATGTTAAGAGTAATCTAACAATATCTCACATGATATATTTATTATATATATTAATTTATATTGTGATCAAAGTTTTTCAAATTTGACTTTGAAAAAAGCAAATATGTCAATTCTCCTGGGACGGAGGGAGTATATTTTAATGATAAAATAATTATTAATAGTTTTTTAATTATTTAATAATTAAAAAATATCTACTAAATTAATAAATTATATTTTGGATATAGATTTAACTTAATTAATTAAATTTAAATTCGAGTAATTGAAAGTTAGAATTCCTATAAATTTAACTTCCAACTTATAATTTATAAATATAAAATATAAAATATGTTAAATTAAAATTATGGAACTAATATAACTATTATTTTAAATTATATTAGATTTTATTATTTTAACATTATTATTTTTTAATATTATAAATTAAAATCCAAATTTAATTATATTTTTAATAATATGAAATTATTAATTTATTATACTTTATAATTTATATCTTAAATGAAAATAGTAAAATGGTTTAAAGTAAATAAATAAGTACCAACATTTAACGGTGTTTACCATTGACGGTCTCAGTATGATCTTCTCTACACAGAGGTGTAATAGACGTCAATAATAAATTACTTCCACATATGATTGATGACTTCCACATATGATTGATGCCTTGAAATAACTGTCCATTGGAGACATATTTTTTGGTTGGGAATCTCTCAATCTGATGTGGAAACTGACTATTTTAAAAGTGACCCCTAGGTTGGACATGCTCTAACATAGACATCCAACTATGTGGAGATGAGAGTATGCAGGTTGTCGATGAAAGAGGCTAAGGGTTAGGGAGAATGTTTGGTTGGCTTTGCTAGGAAGGATGTTGTGGAGGTATGTTGCCATCTCAAGAGCGTGGTGCCAGAATGGGGAGGCATATTTGAGTGTAGACAAAGAGTGAATATGGTGTTATTAAAATTTCAAATGTTACGTTCAAATTTTCCATTTTGGGAGGATATGTGTGGGCATCAAAATCAAAATTGTATCCCATGGGAGGCAAAAAGTTTGAGGAAGGAATCACTCTACCAATTTTACATTTAAAATTTTTGATTATCTTTTCAAATTGAGTGTTTATGAGAGTAAGGAAATTGGAGAAGGTTTCAAACATTTTACATTTAGATCAAAGAGGGAAAGTTCACGGAAAATTGGTGAAGTTATCTAAGAGAATGTAATATTGATGGCCTATTTTACTCACTACAGAGAATGTCCATAAATCACTATGTACAATATCAAATGGGGAAAAGGTACGTGTATAAGAGGGAGAAAATGGTAATTTAATGTGTTTACCTATTTCACACGAGTTACAATGAAAAGATGGATTAAAACGAAGATGAGGAATAAGATGGCTAGTGTGAAGTGCATTAAAGATAGGTAGGTCGGGGTGTCCAAATGGATTGTGCCAAAGAGTTGAAGTGGTGGCAGTGAGAGCATATGGATTGACGGAGGCGAGAGAGAGAGAGAGAGAGAGAGAGAGAGAGAGAGAGAGAGGGAGAAAATGTGATGGGGTAAAGGTTGCCAGAACTATTGCATCACATAAGATGTGTCCCCGTCATAAAATCATTCACGTCAAATTCAAAAGGGTCAAAAGAGATGGTGACAGAATCATCAATGGTGAATTTGTGGATAGAGATAAGATTTTTAATTAAATTAGGGGTATAGAGGGCATTGGAAAGGGAAATGGGAGGGTGGGGGAGTAAGATGAGTGTTATCGGAACCTTTTATTGGAATCGCATGACCATTATCGACTATAATAGTTCTATGATTGCTCAAATTAAAATAAAAAAAATAGAGTGTACCTTTGTTCGAGGGCATGTGATAGCTGGCTCCGGTGTCCATATACCAATTTTGGTCTGGTGGATGCAACGAGAAAGTTTGCATTGCAGCAGCAATGTCGGTTGGAGAATGATTTGAGTTGGTGGGCTGATTGGCCAAGAGGTACCTGCTGAGGTCTGGGCCCTAAAATTCCTGGTTGTAGGCTTGGTGGAAGAGTCCAAGAGCTTGTGGGTGTTAGAGCATGTATAGTGGGGATTTGAGAGTTGGTTGAATTAAAAAATAGGGACCAAATGGGGGACAATTATCCCCACAATGGGGGCTGAAATTGGTTGGAATTGCTTCCAACCGCGGGTCCAGGTTCTTTAACCAGAACCGGCCCTTTTCTGTACAAAAGCAGAAATTCACATGGGTAGAAAAGGTTTTGGCGCTGCATGTTCACCAAAGCTGAATTCACGTGGGCAGAAATTCTGCACAAAAGCTGAATTTTTTTTTGAAAATTTTCTTTGCAAATTCCGATTTTTGTAAAGAAATTGAAATTAAATTTTGGATCTTTTTAAAAATCAAAATTACATTCTTTCAAAAAATATGTGTGTTTCTTTTCTTTAATTATGGTTCATAAAATAAATTTTACAAATTGAAATTAATTTCAAAATTGAGATTTCAAAAAATAAAATCCAATTTAATAATTGTAGGTGTATTATTAAATTTCATATTTAAATTTATTTTGTTAGGTGAATTTATTTAAATTAATTATTAAAGATATAATTAATGAGTAGGATAGAGAGAATCAAGTGGGGGTCCATGGAGTGGTTTGGGAGGGGTTTCCACCATGTGGAGAGAAAAATTGAGTGTTTTAGTTGTGGTTTGAATTGCTGAGTTGGAGGAGAGCGATTGATTATTTTATTAACTAAAACCACAAGAGTGGGTTGAGAGTGGTTTTGCCATTGTACATGGTCTTAGAGTATCTATAATGGTCACTCACCATAACTCCCACTTTTAAATTTTTAAATAATATAATCACCGTCTCCTCAACTACACTCACCAAAACTCTCATCTCCAATTTAACTCCACAATCATAACTCAATTCCACACATCATTGTCCCCACATCATTTTCTTTTTTCTCACACATTTTTATATTTCTATAATCTAATACTTACTACAACACATATATTCTGAATGTGATGCATATATATGTTTACATATATATATATACACTTAAATATATATTTTATTATATCCATAAAAATGTAATTTTCGTAAACATATAAAATTATAAAAAAATAAATGGTAGCCGAATTTAGGAAATTGAAAAGATAATAACCTTAATAAAACTAATACGTATAAACATTCATAATTAAAGCAACGAGCAACAACATAATCAATGTGAAGGCCAGAGTGTTGCCAAATATGTTCAATTAAGTCATTCTTGTGTTGTTGGTGATTTTCCCTATTGTGTAGTCGAGATCTTTCTTGGAGGAAAACCGTCATATCCGCCCGCGCCCTTGTGTGATAATCCCAAGGTTCCTCAGGAGTATCCATGAAATCATTCACATCACAATAGAGGCCATATGTATGTCGTTCATCTTCAACTATCATGTTGTGAGGATAACAAACAGTCATAATCTTACCCACCATTTCCACATCCCAATAATAATTAGGGTTGTGAATGATATGAAAGCATGCTATCAAAAATCTAAATGCACGTTCAACGTCCTTTCAGAAGCTTTCTAGGGCTGCAGCAAATAGTTTCTCCTTTGGTCCCCGAGGAAGGCGAATGGAAGGGATAAATGCGGCCCACTCGGGGATAGATTCTATATGTTAAATAGTATCCCGTATCATAGTCATGTCCATTGATATGAAATTCAAACTTCAGAGTCGTTCCATTCAGAACATCATCGAACAACGGTGAACGATGAAGAACGTCAATGTTATTACATGACCCCGATGTTCCGAAGAATGCATGTCATATACGAAGATCATAAGAAGCAACAACCACTAAGATAATAGAATATTTCCCAAGTCTTACCATATATTGTCATTTTCCATCCCGCTGGGCAGTTCTTACAGTTCCAATGCATGCAATCTACGTTGTCGATCATTCCTGGAAAATCACGTTGAGCTCCAACATGCTTTAGACGC
>JAULKK010291142.1:0-13362 GCA_032355705.1 Rubia peregrina
CTTAGTGTGACAATCATGCAATTAATAAGAACATGAAGAACAAGCCAACATAATAATCATAAACACATAGAAATAGGTAGACCTAAGGAATCTCACAAAACAAGCACCAAATCATGAATACAAATACAAACCCCACGTTAATTAACTACTCCCTAAGAATAAATCAATGGAAAATATTGAGTCAAATGTCATCGATCTAGGAAAATAAGAGAAAGTAAAGAAAAGAGAAGAGAAGAAGAACTCTAGAGAGAGAGAGAGCTCTTTTCTTCCTTCCTACCTGCTTGGAAAATAAAAGTTACATTATGCCTACTTGTTCCACCCTAGAAGACTAAAGGTTCATATATATAGAAGTAGGGAATTCAGCCTAGAAAAAGCCCAAAATAGGCCAAAAAACCCTTGCAACCACAAATGGCATGGGGTGTGCAACATGGCATGAACCATTTCAGCCGGTTAGCCTCCTGCTGACATAGGCCAGCTGCCCTAGCATGGGCTGTGTAGCCTCGTGTTGATACGGGTTGGACGGTTTAGCATAAACTGTAGCCTTGTGCTGGCACGGGCTATTTCGACCAGCATGGGGCATTAGCTGGTGCTCTTTTTTGAACTTATCAATCGTGCACCCCATGTTGTTTGGTGTGGGCCATCGGCTGGAAGCACTTCTTGATCAGTTAGATAGTGCAATTTGTGTTATTTTTCGCACCTCGTGGACTTGTCTTTGCATTTTTGGAGTTAAAATGACATGCGGTGTGTAAAATGGCACGGTCTGTGTCCATATTTAGCCTCACAAAGGATTGTGACGACACCGGCTGTGTTGCACCAAATGACTCGTGTCAAGGGGCTGTGACATAGTCGTGCTGGCCCAAACAGAAACTACTGGGTGAAACGGCTCATTCTGCGAGGTTTTCCTCGTGTTTTAGAGGCTTGGTACGAGGTGGCATGGTGATGGAGATCTGTAGCACGAAGTTAGCCGGCACTTCTCTTTACAAAATTAGTTTGCACCGTTATGGATGAACCGCTGATCTGATTTGAGATTTCTTGTAATCGATTTTATAGTACTCAAAAATAAGAATCCAATTGTATCACCCATGTATGTTTATTCTTCTTAGATCATTCTGAAAATCTCTGTTCAACTCTCGAATTACAGTTCACCCCCTTCTAAAATCTTGTAACACCCTTGCGGATGATCTTCTACAAACTACACTGAAGTGCTCACGAGCAACCTACTAATAAGCTCACAAAAGAATATATAGGCACTCATGAAGACAAAGTGTCCATTAGATCCAATTAAATCTACAAAACTTAGGATTAAAATAAGAAAACCAACAACAGTCATCTAAACCTTTTGTAATGTAAACCTAACTAAAACTAGAAATCAACCAAAAAAAACATAATAGCAAACGTGTCAAATGCATTGGTTAATGCATGCATAAATATGCAGATCATGGGCATTCTCAATGTCTTTCACACAAAGGTCCATCGCCTTTTTTATAAGCTATCACACCGCCTACATAGTTAGGGAAGGTGCTTCGATTGCCTTTTCGATACCTCAATTCCTTCCCCATAAATATAAGTTGTAATGCTAATGTGCCCCCGCTTAAAGGAACAATTCCTTGTGTAAGTAGAAACCATTAGATATGAGAGTGTGGACAATACGTCTCAGGCACTCCAATATGGACACCAATCCCTAGGTCTAGAGAAGAAAAGGCATTGGCATCTCATGATGATTTTAGGATTGACACAACTCTACTCACTACACCACAACTCTACTCACTGTGAACTATTATGTACATCTATCGGGGTTTACCAATGGTTTTCCCTCGTTACAGAAATGATCTGCACCTAGAAGCATGTGTTTCCTAATGCATTTAGCACATCTTTTAGCTTTTTTTATGGTTGATTGCTAGATTTAATTAAGTTCAAATTACAAGGGGTTTAGATAGCGTTTGTTGGTTTTGTTGTCTAAATCCCTCATTTTGAAGATTATTTATATCTAATGGATTCTATGTCCTTACAAGCATCTAGATCCTATTTTGTGAGTTTTAATGTAAATCACTCGTAAGTACTTCAGAGTATATTAGTGAAGGTCATTTGCAAGAATGGTAGAAAATATTTGAAGGTCATTGGAAAGAATGGTAGTAGACCGAAGGTCACGATCTTATTCGTAGTAGTAGTTGGGATGCGCCAAAAAGAAAGGGTTGTAATTTGGAAGATTAAGAAGACTAGCACGACTCGTGCCAACCAAGAGGATCATGTGGCAAACTACTGGTGCGGGGTGTGTCATTTTGCACGGCTCGTGTGTATTGAAGGTAGAGAATAGAAGATTCAATGTACGCCTCACAGCCATATGTGCATCTGTACCATCTGAAGCTGAAGAATTCAGCTCAAGTCTAGATTCCCAGACATCTTCATGGCATGACATTCAGACAGCCAAAAGATCCTTCCAATTTGTAGCCTGCATGGGGTGCACGCATAGTTTTGGCCGGGAACCTTGCCCAGTCTGCTGCTCGCTTGCTTTTGCACAGCCCATACTGACGTGCCTGGTGGGGTTTCCCTTGTTTTGGGCCTCTCTAAGGCCCATTTCCTACCTACTTTATAAGGAACACTAGTTTACCATCGTTTAAGGGAGTATTCATTAGTTGTAATTTCTATTCTCCTAGTTCCAAGAGTATGTAGAGAGAGAAAGTGACTAACTCTTCTCTCTTCTTTTATTATTTCCTAGTTATGCTTATGGATTTGAATCTAATGCTTTAATTAGGTTCAATTTCCATGGAGTGTGTAATTTCTTGGAGATTTAATTTGTATTCATTACTTGGTAGTAATTTTGTGAGAATTCTAGGTCTCAATTTCTTTTATGTTTATGAATATTAATGTTTGATTTTATCTTTACATTACTGTGAGATGCATGTTATATATTTTAAGATGTACTGTAGTAATTATGTGACATGGATTGTGCTAGGTTTGTTTGCCCATTGAGAGTGTTCGGTTAGGATATTGTGGGTTCTTGAGTCCTCAGCTATGTGAGTGTATGCATATAGAGCACCGTTCTGGTTAGCATATTCCTAACTTTGACTGGATCGTACCCCAATTAACAAGGCATGATTGTTTACAAAAACTAGGGTTGTAGTGTATCAACCATTGTTGTTTCAACCCTAGAGTCATCATGAGATGCCGATTCCTTTTCCCTCTAAAAGCATAGGGAGAAGTGTTCTTAGTGCAGTGCCCAGGATGTATTTCTTTATGGGGAAGAAATTGCGGTATTCAAAGAGTGATCGAAGTACCTTATCTAATTGCGGGGCGAAGTTGATAGGATTAAAGTTGGGAGAAGAAGAAGACAAAAAAAGAGCAAGTGTTCAGCATGTGTCAGGAACATTCATACGGCACAGACCGTGCCGGTAAATTTTCCCAGAAATGCACAACCCAGAAGACGCACTCTGTAATCCTACAAAGTCCGTGTAAATTTATGAACGTTGGAACACACCCAAGAGGATGAACCATGTAATCCTATACGGTCTGTACCTTCTCTGGATGCCCAAAAAATGGTCCCACGGGATGAACCACGTAATCCCATATGGTCCATTCACAAAACCCTTAGTGCTTTCCATATCGGCTGGCACGGTCCGTATCAATCATTTTACAAGGGTTTTGACTAGCGGGTGAAGACCTTCTGTCTCCTCCCAAATTATATAGGAACCTTATCTTTTGGATGATAAGAGGGAACGGATGTGAAATATTTCCAAACACTTTTCCTCTTTTTTTTATTCATTTCATTTATGGTAGCTTAGATATTTATCTTGGGGATATTTGCAAGCGTATTGACTTTCGAGACTCTTAGATTGTTTTGCTTTATGATATTGTTATCATTATTTCTAGGTCTTTAATTATTATGATTTGCAGGTTTGATGTTAGTGTGTACAACTAATTGATTCCATTTCATTATTTAGCACTAGAATTGAGAATAAACACGAGAGTAATGTCTTTTTGTCAGGTTTGGTCAAAGGTCAATGCGAAGGTCATGTTTAGGAGTGATAGCTATGTATGATTGTTGATTCTTTGGGTTAGTTAGAGTAGAGGACATAATTGAATTAGCCGATGAACGATGTAGAGTGACCCGACCACATACTGTTGTGGCATTAATTACAATCCATCCCTATATTTTGAAATTCCAACCTTGCTCCCCTGCATCTTCTTCTTAACCGGAGACCTCTGTTTCTTAACTAGCAACTTGCTCATTAATCGATGACCTCTTCTTAGACCATCCTCGTCTTATTCGACTCAAGAACGAGATCTATAGTGACCTCATCCATCACCGTTGGATGTCGCGGCCACGGGATCAGCACAATCGTCACCTCCTTATTGAGTTTTAGTCAGTGATCTGTTGACTTTGAAAACCAGGTTGGCGATAAGAAACCCACAAAATCCTATATTACAAATAGAGTTCTAGTCGTTAAACTGCTGCAAAGCTTGTTGGAGCACAGGTTGTGAGTCTGGAACCTAGTGGAACTAATAGTTGTGGGCCACATGGAGCGAGTGCAAGTGGTAGGTGTGGTGGAATGAAGAAGACGACGGTGATAGAGCTTCAATTTGAGTTGTAGGGGAAATGAGACTACCAGAAACAACACATATTACCGCGGTTCTACCAGCCATTTTACCTCAGTTTTTCCCTACTAAAAAATTGAGGTAAATATTTTTGTAGTGAAAAGTACATTTTTTACCTCAATTGTGAACCGAGGTTTAAAAAAATACATTTAACCTTAGTTTTGGACCGACGTCGGCAGTTTTGTGACCAACGTCAGTTCAAGAAAGATGACTGATAATTGGAGTTCGCAGCTACGTCATCGTTCAGAACGACCCCGTCGTTCATAAGAAGCGACGTCGATGATAGCAAGAAGCCAGATGAGGGGACTGTAATTACTGCGAGATCGTCATGCCAACGTCATGGATAAATGATAGCAATGTCGCGGATAATGGTTTGCGACATTGCATGCTCTAGGGCACCATTGTTTTTTGCATGCTGACATGAAATACTATTAAATACGATGTTTTTTATAGGCAACATCGCAAAAAAAAGTTGCTGGTTTATGAGACATCAGTAAGGATTCATCGGTTTGTGCAATTTCGTGGATTAGTCTCGTAGACATCGGTTCTCGTACAATATTATAACATTTGGTATTTAATCACATAAACAATTGTTCGTCGATAGTCGTTATGTGTTACTTAATGTTCCAGAACTCGTGAAATGTTCACACATCATACAACAATCAATTGTTGTGCAATTGATGTCCGAAAGAATGAGCATGCAAGGAACCAACAAAACTGGGACATATAATATAAATAAATGCTAGAATATGTTAAAATACATGAGGTTAATAAGAAACTGAAATAGTAATTGTATTGAACCTACATCGTTTGCGTTGGATGCTGAAAGTCCATCAATAACTCTCTTTGTCCTATTATAACGAGTGCACACCGAAAAAATATTATGTTAGAATTGGCCAATGTCCTAGTGATGTACACATAATATAGTCATATGCAAAAGACATGAATCTCAACATGGAAAAAGTACCTGGCCTGCTTCAAAGCGACGTCACAAGTAGTAGAAATCGAAGTCACAAAGTCCGACTAAAGAGCGACACTAAACATTCATAAATATGTCAATCATTTCATAGTATTTGCGACGTCGGTCATCGTCCGGTCCTATATCGGATGGGACAATTATCAGTGACCGACGTCGCACATTTAACCTGTGTTCATACGAAGATGAGATTTTTGTCCACCATGAGCCCTAATATAAGCTTTTTTTATCACACCTTATAAACATTGCATTATCTTGAAAACAATAACAATATACACTATATAACATGTTACACAATCATCATACTTTATGAAAATATCCAATCTTTGATCAATGAGAAAAAAACATATAGAAGGTATATGGTAATAATGATAAAGATGGAAATGAACATGGAATGGATGTTCCATCCTCGTATGCTTGTTGATGTTTTAGAGAAGCAAGTTGATTGAGTTCTTTATTTGTTGTATTGGTGTGAATGGAAAGGATGGTATGTATTTGGGTTTGGAGGAAGAGTGTTGTTGATGGGAAATATGTGTTGTTGCTAAATGTTATTGACAAGAAAAATAGATGGGGGAAATTTTTGGTTTTGGCTCAAATTTTTTATTCTCGTTGGAAAATTTAATTCAGACGACGTCGCAAAGGGGTCACTTTTGGATTCATTTTTTCCGACACATTTGCGACGTCGCACATAAGGGTCACAATATAATTTTGAAAAAGTGTAGTAAAATACTCCCTATTAAGATTGCGGCCCCTACCGACAACCCATTTATGCACAAATGGGAACATTGTTCTGGAAATGTGAATAACAAATTGTTATTTCCAGTTCTACATTTTCAAGTTCTCCCTCTATGTTAGAGGAAGCTAAGTGCAAAATTATAAAAATGATGGACGATTACCCCAGTCTATTCATCCATGACCAAATTGAAAATATTGTGGTCGTGTATTGGTGAATCGGTCAAGTGTGTCTCCAGTTTTACATTTCAAGTTCTCTTGGAGGGATCTAAGTGCAAAATTATAAAAGTACACTGGCAGTCCCAAACCCCATTATGATCGGCCCGAAAAGAAACTTTGACATTTGAAGTTGAACTTATACTAACCGGGGGTAATAAAGAAGCTGGTCTTATTCCACATATACTTCCACAAGTTCTTCTGAATGATGCCTTGTATACTGTAAGTAATCTTCTACAATTTACTCTATGCCATGTACTATCACTTTAAAAAAATTGATAGACAGAATTCTATTATGTTTTTTTCTTCAAAACCAAGCATGCTAAATTTCATGTGATTTTATGTGGTGGAAATTATTGTTCTCATAATGATTATTGTAAGGGTATTAATGGAATACTAACAAAAATGACAGACGATTACCCCGATCACTCTGTCCATTATCAAATTGGAACATTGTGATCACTCCAAGGCTGCCACGTAGCAGCCTCTAATTGGGCCACGTGGCAGCATATGTCCCTAGCCTTTTTTCCATCTCTTGGACACAGCCCAATCATGTGCCACGTGTCCCAACGAATTTATTATAAAAATGTATTTTTAAAAATTCTAAAATAATTTATTTTAAAAAAAATTGAAATATATTTTGGTTTTTAAAAAAATAAAAATTGCATGCTTTAAAAAATATGGTGCTCTTTAATTCCGATTCATAAATAATTTTAAAAAATTGAAATTAATTTTAAATATTAAATTATACAAAATAAATTCAATTCAAAAATTACAAATGTATTACTCCCTCCGTCCCAACTCAAATTGCACATAATCTTTTTCACGTTCATCAAGAAACTTGTCTAATCTTTAATATGTTTAACTACGTATAATAACGGTAAACAAAATGTTACTTTTGAGAAACTACTTGTTATGACGAATCTAACAATATCACATATGATAATATTATTTTTTATACATCTATTCAAATATGTGGTCAAAGTTGGGCAGTGAATAGTGACATAAAGTGAAGTGTGCAGTTTGAACTGGGACAGAGGGGTATTAAATTTCACATTCTAATTTATTTTCGGTAAGCAAATTTATTTAAATTAAATATTGAAAGTAAATTAATGAGTAGGATTGAAAAGATAGTTCGTCTCTTGAAATACGGTCTTTTCATAAGTTATGAAAAGATCAAGGTTTAAATTGCAAATTAGAAGAAATAAAGATAAAATTTTCGAGTTGGATTAATCGGCTCATAAACTTATAACTACTACACTTAGCATAATAAGTTTTTAATTAAAAATGGAGTTATTTCCTTATGGTTTCAGTTGATGAGGTAAGAGAGATTCAATATTTAATAAATTGAAACCACAACAGTATTTTAGGTTTCAGTTGATGAGGTAAGAGAGATTCAATATTTAATAAATTGAAACCACAACAGTATTTTAGAGCTGTTTCACCACTCCACATGTTCTAATACGCACATTATTCTAATACGCACATGCTCTAGCCCCACGGTCTAACCATTCAGTACGAAAAAGCAGGAAAATTATTGTAGTACTACAGCGTCTCCATGATTACGTACTGAACTTCATTCCATCATCTCTGTACTAGTGATTTTTCAGTTTGTTGAGAAGGAAAATGGGAACCCCTCTGGTGCCTTTAACCTCTGCGTTCTACTTTTGCTTCTCGCTGGAATCGCCGCAGCATTCAGAAGCAGCCCAAATGGATCAGAATCTTGGGGATACGTTCAAGTCAGGCCAAGTAATCATAGAATTTGATAATCATCCATTTCCAGATGTTCCGGGGCTTGAGTTCTTCTCTTCCTCATAATCGTAATGTTATGTTTTTCAGAGGCTCAAATGTTCTGGGTGCTCTATACAAGTCCAAACAGAATTAAGGATCCCGCCAAACCATGGCCTGTCGTTCTTTGGTTGCAGGGTGGACCTGTAAGTACTGTCTGAGTCTAACCTAATGAAAAAAAAAATGGAGTTTGTGAATTACGTGTGTGTTGGAAATGTGCAGGGCTCTTCAGGGGTTGGATATGGAAATTTTCAAGAGATTGGGCCTTTGGATATGTCCTTGATGCCTAGAAATTCAACGTGGTTGCAGAAAGCTGATCTCCTATTTCTGGTCTGTTCTCTAATCTTTTCAAACTAAAACTTAATGCCCTACAGTTTAATTGCTATTAGTAAACTAGCCTCTGAAAGCTACCCGATCTCAGTCGAATCTGCACACTTTTTAGTCAACTTTTTAATATTGAGAAAAATTGATAAAAAAGTGTGCGGATTCGACGTTGATTTACTTCCTTAAACTAGAGTGCACATTAAAGGTTGAAATTTCCACTGCAACTGCGACCATGTTCTGCTCCCTGTAAGTGTTTCGATTTTTCAGATGCATGTCTACAATCTCCACGAGACCCCCCTCTGCTTGTGAATCATCTCTATTATCGGCAAACTATCTGATTCAACCATCAGTGGCGTCAAATTGAACTGAATACATGTCTTAAGACCTGCCAAAACAAACATACATTTCTAATTGGATAGGATCCCGGCAAATATATGCCTATGTACTGAATTCTACCCTTCCTGTTTCTATCTATAATTCCTTCTTTTGGGAGGTTTGAATTCAGAAAAGATGCATCTATGTTTAATTTGAATCCCCTATCAGGTGGCTTAACACCAATATTGAACAATCAGATTTTATGGTTGATTGAATGGCGAAGACTGAGCTGATCAGCATTGATTGAATGCATCTATCCAGGATTATCCAGTTGGAACAGGATACAGCTATGTGGAGGATGATGATTTGTTCGTGAAGACGGATATGGAGGCTGCAACTGATGGAACCGCGTTGTTGATGGAGCTTTTTAATTCCAATGAGACTCTTCAAAAGAGTCCGGTGTACATAGTAGCAGAGTCTTATGGGGGAAAGTTTGCTGTGACTCTTGCTTTATCTGCCTTAAAAGCTATAGGGGCTGGAGAGGTGAAGATTTATCTTGGAGCCTTTAGTTGTCATTCTTAAAGATTCCGCCAGGGCAATGTCCAGCAATTTAATTCCCTGACCCTGGATTGTGCTCTCCCGTTTAGTTATTGTCTCCTTTCTTATATTTTTGCTTCTCCCTGCGTATAGTTCTGCAACTGTGGTTCAGATTCTGCCAATGAGCTCTATTTCTTATGATATCTATTTCCCCTTCTAATCATAAAGACAAAAAATATAAATCCTGGCTCCGCCATTAATTAAATGATGCCCCACCATTAATTAATTCATGGCTCCGCCCCTGGACCGTCACCAGTACTCCGCCACCAGCCTCTCTCTCCCTCTCAGGTGTCCCCTCCGCCAGATTCCCTCCACCGAGACGTCACAGCCGCGAAGCCTCCTCCGGCGAGAAGTCCCCCCCGGGCGTGAAGCTTCCCCTCTGCCGTCGTGAAGATGCCGCCGCGATGCCCCCCCGCTGAGCCGCTCCTCCGACCGTGAAACTCCCCCAGCGAGAAGCATCCCCTCCATCTCCGTGAAGACACCGCCACAAAGACCCCCTCCCCCCACCGCGTCGGAGCCTCCTCTCTTCAACCACGTCACAGTGTCTCTTCTCCGTTAAATCTCTTGTTCACTTTTTTGTTTTATATATTTATAGATCTGGGTTTGTTGTTAATTTTGTTCAATATTTCTGTTTTCATATCTGATGTCTTTGGTTTGCTGTCGGAAACCGATTAGTTTCTGGAAGCATTTTTTAGGACCTCAGAATTAGGCTTCGGATTTGGAACCTATTTCATAATCTGATAGAAGGTTGTTTTTGGAACCGCCTTTGATCAATTCGATCAAAGGCATGACCAGAGAAGGCACTTCTCTGACCCAATAAAACCGTCTTTAATAGGTCTTCCTCCACTAGTGTTTCTAATTTTTAAAAATTAAATGCACGGATTGTGATTATATGTACGTATAATTTTCTGTATCCAACCGTTTATGTTTATTTATAGTTCTGCTTAATTTAGTTTATTCAAATATATTTGAATCGAAACCAAAGATTAAAAATCAAATTTGAATAAAGCGAATTTCATTTTTTGAATATGGTTTGATTTTTGATTTTGAACTTGTAAAAGGTCAACTCGATTAAAGTGAACAAAATAAACCGAAACTTTTAGAAACTAATGTCCAACCCTACTCGCCTGTAAACCAGCCTAATTAGACCCTAGTTGAGCCAAAATAAAATAAAATAAACGCACATAATTTTTTTAAATGAAGCCAATCGAATTTTCAAAATTAAAACTATATAGCTAACACATCCGGTTAACAATAATGCATGTGAAGGTTCTATTTACATAGTACATCAATTGAAATATGATAAACAATAAAATTATAATTTAATTAATTTTTATTAACATAAATAAAAGAATGTGAGGTCATTTTATTGAAGGGGAAGTCAGATATACAAAAAAGGACAGACATAACACAAAAATGTTCCTATGTTTTTTTGTGAATGTGTTGAAACAATCCTAAATATTTGTTGAATATTTCCATTATGTATAGGAAATGCTAATAAAATATAAATGACTTTATTATGGTGCATTGATATCTCCTCAGTGGTACATCTCATACATTATGAGCATTACAATATATAGTGTTACAGTCTAAACTATAAAAGAAATAGAATATTAAATTACCATCTATTATTTAAACTAAAAGGAAACTAATTCTATAAGGAAACTAACACCTAAAACTATTTCATATTACCTTCTACTATATATAAATATTTCTTAAACTATTTCATATTTCCTTAAAGGATATTCACAAAAATATGACATAATATTGTCGAAGATTTCACAAAATATCTCCTACACTCATCGTCAAGTTGGAGCATGAAGATACCGAATGCCAAACTTGCCAAGTAGACTTTAAAACCAAAAGGAGTAGTAGGGGTAGAGTAGTATTTGTAGAAATCATTGCGGGAGGCGATGGCGCGTGCGAACAACTGAAAACGACAGTGCGCGTGTATGGATAACAAAGCAGAGCGACAGCAGCGCTAGGCTCCTCCGGGGGTGGTGGTATGGATTATGGCGGCGGTGGAGAAGGTAGCGACGGCAGCAACGCGGACACAACTTAGGAAGAGGGGTCCCACATCGAACCTGCTCTGATACTGATACGATATCAAAAGAATTATTTATTATATTTTTCTTAGTTTAGTATTTTTAAGAGTTTAACACTATAGTCTTTTTCCCATCGGGTTTTTTTAATGAGGTAGTGAGCTCATATTTAGAATTATTTTTGAAATATTTTAATTTAGAAGTTTTGATTTGATTAGAATTAGATTTGGTAAGATTAGATAAGACAATATTTATTCAAGATTAGCTCGAATAAATTTCCGCCATATATACTCATTTTATTTTAGGTATTTTAGTTAGATATGATTTTAGCTTCCTAAAGCTGCCATAATTATTTTCAATTTCTATTTTTACTGCCGAATTATACCCTATAAATAGGGGAAGCCATCCACTAAATTATACACTTTTACACAACATTATTATCAATAAAAATTCAGATTTTTGAGTTTATTGCTTGTGAGCATTGATTTTCATTGTTTCTTAATCTTGCGGGTTAATTAAGTATCAGTACCCTTTGTGAACTAATCATGCAAGCTAGTTAGTGAACAAAGAACCCTTTATTTGTGAGTGAATCCTGCGGGCTAGTTAACGAGCAAAATTTTGAATTGTGAACCAATCCTAATGGTTAGTTGGCTTTAAAATTCTCGAGTTGTTCAAGATCCCGAGGGCCAGTTTTGATCAGTTTGTCCGGCTATCGTTTAGTCAAAGATCTAAAATTCCGTAATCCAGAGTATTCGCAATGAGATTCATATCATTTGGTATCAGAGCAAAGCAAAAGTTTCTGCGACAATCATATCAGTTGGTATCATAGTGCGATAATAGTTGGTACTTACATATTTTTATTTTCAAAATAAAAAATAGAAATTCGACACCAGTCATCACTGCCACCGCTCCGTTCAGCTCCGCCGCCAGCGTCTCCGATCATCTTCATCCACCGCTCACCCTGATCAACTCCATCATCGACAAACCACCCGAAGCCACCAAATCTACTCATCGACTTCTGCAACTCCGACCAACTCTCATCTCATTCACCGTCAATTGTAGCTTCGATCTTTGTCGTTGCTCCAACCGAATCTCCACTATCGAAGATCCATCGTTCTTCTCAACGTAGCTCCGCCGCCGTCATTTTCTCCAAGCCTCTTTCTCCGTAGCCGATAATCCTCGACGTCAATACTCTTCGTTCACAGCTACATGGCCCGCGTAACTCTGGAAAAGAGCAGTCTGCGTAGAGGGTTTCCAACGAAGAAGGCAATCGGCCCGTGTCCTTCATGCGCAAGCTCACAAAAGGCGCTTGAGATTCACGCGCGTGCATCACTTGAGTCGCATCCATTACATGTGCAAAACATCAGCCCACCTCTTCATCGCACGAGTTGATCATTATCTCGTGAGTTGATTAATATCTCGCGAGTTGAATTGATTTTTCTCGCCTGCTGCTTATCTCACGAGTTAAAGCCTATTCAGCGCCCAGTCACCGTTAATTATCAGGACTTCGCAGGGATGTGATTGAACGTTTATCTACATTCATTTTTGAAGATCATTCTCGTTTCGAGGACGAAACTTTTTGACCACAAAATGAATGGTACGATATCAAAAGTATTATTTATTATATTTTTCTTTGTTTAGTATTTTTAGGAGTTTAACATTATACTCTTTTTCCCATTGGATTTTTTTAATGAGGTAGTGTGCTCATATTTAGAATTATTTTTGAAATATTTTAATTTAGGAGTTTTGATTTGATTAGAATTAGAATTAGATTTGGTA
>JAULKK010291151.1:0-13362 GCA_032355705.1 Rubia peregrina
AAGTGAAAATCCATTGCCCCCAAGGCTTTGTCTTTGTAGTTTTTACTCTTTTTCTTAGTTTGTTGCATGATTAGCATGGTTACTTGACTTTGCTAGTTTTGTTGTTTTTACTTTCATAACTTAGGAAACCAACCAACCCAAAACCCCCCCTTTAAATTGCTTTTTTATATCTATGTATATATATATATATCTAGGCTTATATTCACCATTGCATGCTTAGACACTTGGAAATATCTCTCTTCTCTGTGGACGACCCCGACTTGCCAAGCTATCTACTTAGTTGTATTTAGTGAGCAATAGGCCTTAAAAATTACATCTTTGAGAGGTACGGCGACGACCTCCCAAATGACATGGTTGGCCAGCATTGAAATTTTTATTTTGCCCTTGGAAATTTTGAAAATTAAAGATGGGCCTGGGTTTAAGTTTGAGTTTTGAGGTGGCCCTGGAAGCTGTGCTGTGTGCACAGTTTTGGATGCCAAAACGCACGTGATTAAGGCGTGGCCCTCACCTTTGTCCCCCATTCAATTTGAAACGCTCTCTTATCCTTGAAGAATTCAACGCTCATTCACAGCCTCCAACGCTCCCTTATCGCTTTATTTTATCTGTCTCTCTCACTTTTCTGGGTAGCTGAAACGCAACCTCTTCCTCTTCTCAGATCTAAACCATTTTTTCATTATCACACAGATGTGAAACATCCCTAATTGGCTCCTTTTTCATAAGGGATTGCTTCCTGGCACCGAAATCACCGAGTTGTCGGCTGGGTTTGGTTTTCCGTTGAGTTTGAAACTGTGTGTTATCACACTAGGGTTTGAAGAACCCTTCTCAACTCTAAAACCGTAAGTTCTGGCTTCAAAATCGGGAAGCATGGGTCTTAATCTCATGTTCTTACCGGTTTATGGTCAATTTTTTTGGGTTTTCAATTTATTTGTCCACTAAGTATGTTTATTTTTGTAGATCTGGAAAAGAAAATGTGGTTTCGGCAATGTCTGCCTTTTTTTTGAACGAATGGGTATGGTTTGGGTTTTTACACAATGGATTCCATGCTTTTCCCTGCTCTTTTATGATGGTTTTCGTGCTTCATGTCTGACCTGCCTTGTATGTGAACATGTACTTCAGTGCATGCCTTTTTTCCCAACTATGCCGAGTCTAACTCGTTCTCGTTACATGTATAAGGTTAGGGTTGTTGGAAACATACTTTACCAAAGTAATTTGTTGTGGAAGTCCAATTTTTAAACAAATGTGTTACATTTATTTGTTGTGACACGTGAGCGCATGTTTTTCTAGTGCTTTATTTTCCATGTGTTGGCATGTATCTGGAAGTGAGACCGTTGTCTGACTAGTGGTTCATTGAACGATGTGGAATTTGTTCGGTAATGTGTTGGATGTTTTTTCCCACCTCCATCTGTTTAAAAACATGTCTACATACCTCTCATTTGATATCATGTTGAAAAGAAGTTTCTTGCTCTGTTTGTGGGTTTTTTCCAATATCCAGTATATGTTACCCTTCTGTGAGAACATGTTCTCATACCTGATTAGTTGAACATATGGAAATGTGTATGAAGTTGAACTAAATGTGTTGGACAGAGTAAATGCTATGTGAACCCTTCTGGAGTTTCAAGCAACTGGAGTGTGCTTGCACCAACCTGTCCTCTCAACTCAGGGACTTGTACCCAGGAATTACTCTGTCTAAATTCAGTTGATTCCCTTTCTATTTGTACGAATCAGTTCACTGCTGCTATGTTTCGATGTTTGATTTCATGTTCAGTATTTGTTGCAGCATGTTAGTTGTCTATCCTTCTCTGATTTATGGGTGAGGTATCTCTACACTGGTTTGTGTGACAGAGTTAAGCTTTTGGTGGTCATTATTATTGCTCATTATTGCCATTTGAATCACAGCCTCCAGTTAGAACCATGAGTACTCCTAGTGAGGAGCCCATTCAACTGTCCCAATCGTGTGCCGGAGCTTCAAGCTCCCAGGTTCCGACGGGCACTAAAAAGGGTGAGGATTCACAATCATTGTGGGACTCAAAGTGTGATTCGGATATTCCGATAGCCACTCACTTTAGTCCAATCGACTTTGCTGGCTGGAGTACATGGTCGTTGGAGACCCCCGTTGATTGTACTGATGTTGGCTGTCCACTGGACTCATCTAAGACCGTTGATGAGAGTTTCGTACTAGACAAGGAAAGTAGGGAAAATATGGATTGGTTTCCAAAGCTTGAGGGTGTAACCGACTATCACAGCATAAAGTTCGGGGAACCTGGTTTCTATGAATATGGTTCTTGTTGTTTCCCTAAGAATTTGCCTAAAAGAGAATCGCCCAAAAGAAAGAAGAATTGGTCGGTTTATGACTTGCCCCACGATCTCCTTCACGATTTAGGCTTTTTTTATAACCACCCGGAACCTGAGAGTTATGTGGCTTGCGAAGGGAGAAAGGCAACCCTCCAAAGACCAGCTTGAAAGAACTTTTTCAGGTTGCATTCATCCTTCATACAACCCATGTTTATTGAGCTAGAATGTTTTCATTTGTTTCCATGGGATTCATATGATTATTGTTTGTGCATGGAGAAGAATAAGTAACGAGCAGAACCAGAGGTTAACATCTGGTTCATGTTTTTGGAACTGTTCTGTTGTGAACTTTACTAAATCAGCAACACTTTGTTAACTCAGTTCTGCAAACCCTTGTTCTGTCACATTCATTTTATTGCTGCATACTATGATTTGTTTGCTACCTGCTATTCTGTGGAATATTTTGCATCTATTGTTATACAGTCATGCCCGACTGTCTGGACTAATATTTTTGAACTGTTATACAGTCGTGTGGAACTGTTTGGACTAATATTTTTTACTGCTTTATTCTTGCATGTTCTGTTCTAAGTCAATGGTTCTGATCTGTTCGGGGACTGTGTAAGGTTGAGCGTTGGATTATATAATGTTATGGCATATTGGGTTATCTCCCTTACATTGCAGCCATGCAGTTGGGTTCATAACCTGGCTGATCTTGGCGGGGCAAAGTTTTCGGGTTACGATTTAATTAAGTGAATCGGAGTAGTATTAGGACATGGACTAAATCGATGATGAAGCTGTGATGTATGATTCCTATGTTATGCAGCCATGCCCGTCGGTGGAAAAACCAATTTGTTCTAGGCGGGGCATTCATATGATTTTAAAAACAGCCCGAGATATATTGTTTAAATGACTTCGAGTTGTTGCAGCCTGTTAATAATGATGATAATTTCATTTGAAAAAATGTTGAACGCAAACATGATTTCTAACTTGAAATCTTTGGGATGGCGTAATGATGGTGGTGTCTAATTACCTGTTTCTGTCAGCGTGTGCCTAACCAGTCTCTGATGTTTCTGTCATTGGATTTTAGTCGGTCTTAGACTCAGAGTTTTTATAAATAAAACATGCATTCATTTCATTCATTCAGACAAACAGATTTTACATCCAAAATAATACCGGGGTAATATCATCCCCATTTACAAGATTGCACCTTAAACATGTCTTAAAAAACCAAAAAAAACATATTTACAAATACTACTAAGCACAACCCTACAAAAAAAATTATGTTCCCAAATATTTTCAGCCCATTTCCATGCTCAGCATCAGATCTTGAATTCTCCGTGTCCTTCCAACAACAATCAGGTCTACCAAACATGCTCTCACAATTTCTGAATCCACAATCAGGCTCTTTGGCAAAATACATAGCCTAATCAGTCTTTGCTTACCCATATATGGCAGTTTAAAGTTATTTCTCCCCTTATCCTTTATGATTTCAATCATCACATTTTGCAAAGACGGGAAAATTAGGTCAATTTTGTTAGGGTCCTCCCTTTCAAAAGCATTGTACATCGCATGTAAAAGTCCCTCTAGGTTAGTGCTAGGGGTTTCATGCTGCAAACTTTGAATAGAAGCAAAAAAACTCAGGTATAGGATGTTTAAATCAGGTGATGTGGATGGTTGGCACACCATTTTTATAGTAAAACCGTCTGAATTTGCAGCTGCAATGAACTCAAGGTCATTTGACAATATATGTGAGGGGCATTATCTTGATGTATTGAGATATGTTTGCTTAACCAGGCTGACCACTTAGCTTTAATTGCAGAAATGACATGGTAAATCAGTTTCTTCCTAATGCACTCCTTATTTACCTTCTTAATTGGTGTTAAAACTAGGGTTCCTCTAGGCCGGCTGATACTATTTTTTTCACAACAACATATTCAGTGTATGGAAATACCCTTATTTTACCATCAAAGACACAGTTTCCCTCAGGGTCAAATATAGGCCTAAAAACCGCACATAAAAACATCAACTTGGGTATGTAATGCTTGTTGTGTTGTGTCCTATATGGTTCAGGTTCTTCAGGGGCAAGTAAGTACCTTGTTGTGGATTCAGTGAGGTAGAACCACTTTTCATCTATTTGAATGATGTTATGCATGTCCTTGGATTGCATGTTGCACTCGATGCTCGATAAACACCATTCCATTCTTCTAAGCTTAGCTGTTGTTGACAGAAATGGATGGACTGCATTTGTATGGCTCCTGATTTCCTTGTTTGTCACAGCTCGGTGAATGGTGCTTTTGCCGATTTGCAGACCTGTTGCAGTAGACCTGCATGTTGTGCGCTTTGGTAGAGCCAATGCCATCAACGCTGCTGTGTCGATTGCCTTCTTGGTTGGGCAGGGTCTTCCATGCCGGAATGACCTTGCGGTCAATGTTCCACCAAGAACAAGCTGCTGCTTGACTCTGGGCCAGATGGTGCTAATGGTTTTGATAGAACATCCTCACTCTGCCGCTGCCTGCATCCATCTGTTATGCTGCAGCTTGCCTCCATTGTTGTACTACAACACAAACTGTGCGACTTGCTGCCTTTCCTCATCTGTCAAATTCTTCCCCACCATCACAGCCCTAGCAGCATTAAAGCCCTGTGAGGACCTAAGAATTTGAGGACCCAGAAATGTTTGAAGAAGAGAGAACTGGGGGCTTTCAGTGCTGCAATAAAGGGGAAGAATGTGCAGTTTTGGAAAAGTGGATGAGAACAAAAAGTGCATGGAATGATGACTTTTATAGATGGCAAAAAGTTTCCCTGGATTTGTATTTCCTTTTTAATTTGGCTGCTGCAAGTAAAAAATTTGGCTCCAAAATTATGAATTTTTGGAGCCAAATTCGAATTCCTGGTGCCAAATTACAGATTTCAGAGGGAATGGTTATTCATTACAACCTTGTAAATTTTGGTTAACACAACTTTCAATATGTTATTGTTCACGTCACGTCCACTATTCATTTTCAGCTTTTTACAGCTTTTTCAGTACTTTAAACACTATACATTTTTTCCACCTCAATTTCTCTTTCTGCAAATTAAGGTGAGACAGAGGGAGTATGTATTGTTGAAGTCAATTAACATGCCACGAAGATAGCCATAATATAAATAGGCTTTAGGTGAGAGTCTTTACCAAATTATTACTAGTTCTTTGTGTCCTATACTCCTATTGAAACGATATTCAGTTATTCATTTAGTTAATTTTTTTTAAAAAATCTTTGATCATAAAAATTAAATTTTATTTGTATACATAGATACTATTGTGTTACATCTTATTAAATTCGTTATAATACATATTTTTAAAATATTAACACTTTACAAGTTTTTAATTATCCTTGATAAAAGATGGTACACAAATTATTGTTTAGACCGACTAACTGTTAGATGAAATCATTTTATAATTGATGTAATTAATGTGGTGATTTGGTGTTTATTTTTATTTATTGCAACAAGATTCTTATAACTTTGAAAAACTTTTAAAATGTATCGTAATGTATAAAAATTATAGTTTAATTCTAAAAGTTATTGTAACAAGTCTTCTCACGACTAATCAAATTGTTAGTTGGTCTAATAGAAGAGTTTCTTATGATTTGTGCGTTCAATTGTAAATCATTTTTTACAATTGAAGTGATGAATTGTAATATTGAAGTGATGAATTTAGTTTAGTGGTGATGAATTTAATTTACTGATGCTGAATTTAATTTACTAACGTTGAATTTAATTTAAAGGTGCTGAAATGTGTTGAAATTAATATGAACGGGAGAGGTCCTTAATAAAATTAGTTGGAATTTTGCATTTATTAGACTAATAAGTGGAGGGGGTGTAGCTCATATGGTAGAGCGCTCGCTTCGCATGCGAGAGGCACGGGGTTCGATTCCCCGCACCTCCATTTTTCACTTATATTAATGTTTCCTAATATACTCCGCGTTAATTCCTTTTCTTTTCTCATCCTTAAAAAGACAGACGAGCTCTATCTTCTCATATTATATCAGTTAGCATTAATGAATTTGCTCTCATTTTCATCAAAACAAAGTTATTAGGATAAAATGATTGGAATAAATATCGTTTTTACTTATTAGAGTAGTTATTGAATATGTTCCAATACTTTTACTAGGACAACGATGTTATTGAACATGTCCCAACACTTTTATCAGTCCTTAGAAGACACTTGGAGGCGCTTGAACACAGCCTACATCTATGTAGAAAAATATATAAACGTAAAGAGAGTGAAAACTTATAATGAAGTCACACAGTGAATGATGTGGCAATATTGAAAAAATAAATATATCCCTAATTAGTTGCACCTCTCTTAAGAAAGGTGATTAGTGATTTAGTCATCTACTATGAGTTTCACTATGAATTTTCACTCTCCCTATCATCACTCAAAGGTAAACATATAAACCTAATAATTGATTGTAAATGCAAGGTTCAGACGAGTGATAGTGAGATACTGCAGAGCATCAGCCAAATATTGATAAAGAGTGGAATTCGAAAACTTCCCACTGGTACTACTATGAAGCTGAGGTTGCGGAAGAAATGACATAGAGATTGTGGCAGCAATGGTCATCCCAACTCGACTAAGAACATCATGGGCAAACTTGGCATTGCCCAAAAACAAACCAAAGGGAGTAGACTCTCTCCAATATGAGGAAATAATACAAAGTTCCCAAGTCATTAATGGAAAACTCCTTATCAATTAGAGCAATAAGCTGACGAATAGTCGAGGAGTTGTTTCCAGTAAGGATAATGTCATCCACATAAACCAAAAGATACAGCAGAGTAGTACCTCGAGAAAAGACAAACAAGGAAGCATCTTACGAATTGCAAAGAAAATCAAGCTAACGTAGATAGGTGCTAAACCGTTGGAATCAAGTACGAAGAGCCTGCTTCATGTCATAAATAGCTTTTTACGAGAAACAAACATAATCAAGATGAGCATCGTCCTTGTAACCAACCGATTGAACCATATAAACTGGAGCATCAAACACACCACTAAGGAAAATATTCTTGACATCTAGCTGATGGAGGGACCATTGGCACGTGGTTGCAGTAACGAGGACAATGCAGACAATGGACACCTTCACTATAGGGATAAAGTGTAATCAAAATTGAACCCTATAAGATGAGATAATCCCCATTCAACCGGTCAAGCCTTGCCACGATCAATACTACAACAGGTCGATACTCGAGACTGAATTTCAGTTTGGAGTCTACAACATTCACATCTGGAGGACAAGGCATCAATTCACGAGTATGCTGGTGGCAAAGTGCAGTCATTTCATCATCTATGGCCGAAACCTAGTGAGAATCTTGAATAGCCACACGACAGTCCCAAGGCTCAGTCAGTAGCTAGAAAACAAGACACCTCATAATCAGAGAAAGATCGAGGGAATCAAGAACCATCCATGGTTATGGTAGTCATCCAATACGTGCGAGTGGGAGCTGGCCCAAGAGATGCATCAATGCAGCAAAAAGAGAATGTGGAGCAGGAGTGATGCGATCTTAGAGTAAAGGTGCAGTGGTTGGAGTCATGGGCACTGGGACCAAAGAAGTAGGCACCGAGCCAAAGAAGAGAACACAGAGCCGGAGAAACTAAAGGTAATAATGGAGAGTCGGGATTAGAAAAACCACTCAAGGTAATCCAATAGAGGGCGATCCAACACGAGACTAGGTGTAAATGACCATTCAGCCGGTGGCTTTGTAAATGAAGAAAAATTCAAATGAGAGGTAGATCGAGTATCCCATGAAGAGGAGGCATAAGAAAATAAGCTCTCAACAAAATTGATATTGGTTTATATATATATGCCTATATATATATATATATATATATATATATGCCCAGTGTCTGAAAAAGAACGACCAGCTGCAACTTTGCGGTGACAACATAAAATGAAACAAAGAATTTTTTTCCAAAACATTGAAAACAGGAAGGCAATACGATCACTGCTCTAATACCATATAAAATTAAAAAATGTCCTAAATTAAAATTTGGATTATTAAGAGAATATATATTAAATAGGGAAAACATATAAGGCTAAGTATCTAAATTCTAATCTAAGGAGAAAAAAAGCACAAACAAATACAATATTGGAGTTTACAGTCTACTAGAGATTATTGTACTGCATGCATTGTTTTTTATACAAAAAAATAGGGATGGTATAGTACGCAACTACACATGCATTCTGATACAAAGCTTATGTTAGGAGAAGAAAGGGTGGGTTGGTTTTTAAAACCTAAGCTATGTGTTTATCTTGGCTTTAAAGCCGGTCATGGGCCGCGCGTGATCAGGCTGCATGTGTACAATAAACCGTGTCAACCAACTCTCCAACTTCTACCACAGGTGGATAGGATTCAGCAGGTAAATTATAAAGTATTCTTTGAAATATTAAGCATTACTCCCTCCGTCCCACCTCTAGTTGCACAACAATCATTCACACGGTTAAAAAAATATATTTGATCGTTAATATCTTTACCTACGTATAATAATAACAAAATAAGTTAATATTTAAAAACTAATTGTTACGAAGAATTGAACAATATCATATACGATTGTATTGTTGTTCATAATTTTATTTACATATAAATTTAAATTTTGATTAAAAATAGTTTCAAATTAAGAGTGCAAATAGAATTGAGATGGAGGGAGTATATTTTTTATATATTTTTATACTTTTCAAATGTTAAGAGTATGTATTTCTATATTTGAAATTGTGCATATGATTCATAGGTGCTGGGAAATATCCAGCATTGATTATAACAAGTTGAATTGGTAGGCAATCTAAGTATTTCCTTAGTACAATTTCAAACTGCACACTTTAACTTTTAACAGTTGATTTGAAAAATATTTGATCTTTAATATCTTTCATTAAGGTTTATTAAAATTTGTGAAAAGTTAAAATTTTGAAAATATACACTATAAGGAATCTAAGAACGTATCATATGTTAGTATTTATACTCTTGTACCAATTCAATTTTGGGGTCAATGATAGAAAGTTTTGACTAAATAAATAGTTAAATTGCAATTTGAAATGGGACAGAAGGGTAGTTCTTAACAACAACGTAATCTATCGCCTGTATAAAAAGGAACTAATTTATGACAAGGATATCTAAATTAAATGTCAACCAAATTGATCGTCAATACATTACAAATTAGAAATTCAATAATAAAATTAATATTCCCATTGATATTTTAACTTACTTCCATAAAAAATCATAATTATTTGATAGAGACAAGTGCATCACGCATCAAAATCACTATTCCCTCAGAGAAAAAATTGCTGCAAAATTGAACAGTAAAAAAATAATGACTTGGTTAAAAAAGCTGAAAAGTACAATGAAGGGGGGAGTACATAATTAAAAGTACAATTGGGAATGTGCTAAAACCTGTAGAAATTCTAATTATTCCCTCCAAAAAATAATTTTTGGCTCCAAAATGTTTTGTTTTTGAGCCAAAAATACACTTGTTGGCCACTGTTCATCCTGTTTAAAAAATCACCCAAACAACTATAAATAGGGGCATTTATCACAGCACCCAACCCAAATATATGCAAATGACCATGAATTTTTAGCTGCAACCACCTCAGATGGTTTTAATATCCAGTTAGTGTGTCAGCCATCCAAATCTCCCGACTTAAACGTTCTGGATTTGGGCTTTTTTTGTCTCAACTCAAAGTTTACAGCAGCAAAACCTAATCAAAACCTAGATGGACTACTACAGGCAGTGTATGTTGCTTATGAGAGGGAATATACTAGGGTTATAGACAAGATTTTCCTTAGTTTACAATGTGTTATGGTAGAGATCCTGAAATGCAGGGTTGGTAATGAATTCAAACTGCCACATATTGGAAAGGAAAGACTAAGAAAACTTGGTATGCTACCACACAATTTAATTTTGGATTCTGAGTTGGTAAGGGACTGTTTGGAACACATGGTGGCTATTGGAAGAACTAGGAACATTCAGGATCTGCTAATCAGTATGGAGTTATTGTAGAAATGTAAGGGTTATGTAGTTTTGTAGGGTTGTGCTTCTAAATTTTGGTCTAGGGTAAACATACCAGGTATTTTGTTAAGGTATGTTTATAGGGTAACCTTGTAAAAGCTGGGAGGACTAAACTCCCTTATGCATGATGTATTTTTTTTAAACTCTACTTTTAAAAACCAGGTTCAGGATCAGGATGAGAGGCAAAAAAGATGTAAATCCATAATGTTAAACACAACTACTAGGTGGCAAGGTGCACACACAAATAACAACGAAGGGATATACACCACAAATCTTCCATCCAAATGTTCAAAAAAACATGGTTGCTGCCAAAGTGTGTACAAATAGTCTATCATCATAGGTGGCTACCAACCAGAATAAGGTCATGTAAGCAAATAATTTCACAGTTAGGTTTAATCACATCATGCTCTGCCAAGATCAAATCTGTTTAAGAACTAATAAGCATCGATGCATGTTTTGTTCATTCATCACAACTACATCATAAATCATGGGTTCAACCAGCAAATACACATGTCATCACAAACATTATAAGCTATGCTATTAGTTAATAAATGCCCTGCCAAGATCAGGCTGTCTAAGACTAACACTGCATGGTTGCATATTTAAACCACATAAACATGCATCACATTTTACTGCTCCATTATTGCCCCTTATATGAAATATGTCATGCTAGGTTCACTACAAGTTATACACAAATGAACAAGGTTGCACATTTGAGAATATAAACAAAACAATGTTTCATATACCCAATCATATTGCACATAAAAAACAGAACATAATGACATAGTTGCCTCCATAAGCAACAATTATCACATCTAAAACAAAAACCTACAATGAATGAAAAATAGTTAGTATGTGAACAAGGGAAGAAATATCAAATAAACAATAGAAAGTTGGATAGGTACTACCTGATCATAATGAATATTTTTTAATTATGTGAATCATTTTCAGACTCAAGTGGCGGTTCATACTTGGGCTAGTTGCCAGGGTATAGGGCAGCACTGTCTCAAAGAACCCTAGCTCCCCATACTTAGGGTATTCATTACCCTTAAAGTATACTGAAGGATGTGTATCACATCAAGATTCAGATTCAGAATTATCAGAATCAGGGGTTTTGGCTTCATCAGAGTCAGGGGGTTGGGTTACACCAGAGTCAGTGGGTTGCGTTTCATTTGAACCTAGGGAAGGTGTTTCATCTGAATCAAGTGGTTGTGCTTTGGTTTCATCTAAAGACTCAGAATCAGAGTGGTAAAACATGGTTGCAAGGATGGGGATAAAATGTGTTGCAGTTGGGGTATCCCATGATTCAGGTTAATCTGTGTGAAGGATAGGGTCATGGACCTCATCAGGAATGAGTTGTGATTCAATGTCTTCAAGCCCAGTAAAGAGATTGAGATCAAAACTTGAATCAAACTGTGACTCGCAATGGGAATCATTCAAGGGCTGGAAAGAGGTAGATTTATCCTGCCCAGCCATGACCCTATCACCATGAACCATAAATCAGTGAACACACAATAGGTGTATAGGGTTTCAGATGCAAACAAACACAAAAAAGGGAAAATAGTTTGACTGGGACAACACAAGTAACAGTCAACTCACTCAATCAATTAAGATGCAATGTAGGGGGACACACAGACATAAACATGGAAGAATGAACATTGGATTATGAACTAACACATCAGGTTAAGCACATAAGATGCAATAGATAAGAAACAAGTACATCAGCACATGAACATCAACAGGGGAAACCCTAGTCGACCCTTAAAAAATGTTAAGGCACATGAAATAGGTGGCTACCAGCAACAACAACCAAATCTGATCTCAGAATGGGTAAGATAGCAACAAGGGAAAGAAATAATCACATTCAATAAATGAGAAACAACAACAGGAGAACATGCATGGGATATTAAAAGCAATTTTCTTTTTAAAAACATCTCATATATCAATGAAGGAAACCCTAGTCGAGGCTAAAATAAGATTATATCTCATTCAATTGAAGGCTACTAGCAAGAATAGGGGTGTATGAGTCACAGATCAGGCATAATTGATGAAGAGCGGTAGCAATATTCACAACATAAACATGAAGCACTTAGTACATAAGTAAAAAAAAAGAAGAATAAATCATCATATACATGCAACTTTTAACAACAAAAGTGAAGATCCATGGCTACTCTTACCGATTGAACACGGAAAACACAAGGAATCGAGAACCCATATCTCATAAACCAAGGAGATTTGTTTAAAAAAGAGTGAATCACCCAGCAAAACATGAATCGAGACTAAAAAATGTGATGAAGATTAACAAACTTCAATCGAACTCAATCTTGAAAACCCCCAAACAACTCACAAAAACCCTAGTTCGCAACCCGGGGGTGGGATAAAAATGCCAACCCGACCATGTAATCACAAAGGAGCAACGAAAGCAACGTAAAAACTAGAGAGAAACATTATGGAACATAGAGAGTGAGATTGGAAGCGGCTAGGGTTTTGTGGGACAAGGGAGAACAGTGGAGAGGCTACAATTTTTGAAAGAGAAAAGAGAGAAATGAGGAGAAATTGGAGCGTTGAAGCACAAATGAAGCGTTGAGAGAGAGCAATAATTTAGCGTTGGGAGAGTAAATGTGAGGCATGTGAATTATGGCAGGTGTCTGGGAATTACAATTTTGGCCTGCCACACATATTTTAACACGCGTCCAGGGGTGCAACTTATGTTAATTAATCTGGATTAATGAGTGTAAATAAGTAAGGGGCCAGGGTCATTTTTATCTTTTCACAGCGGGTCAATATGGCTTATTTTGGAAAAAATTGACCCACTGCAATTTGAGGTGGGACAAACAAATCTAGAAAGTGTGCAGTTTATTCAGGGATGGAGGGAGTATGTCAAACATGAATTTTCAACAAGTGTAATGCCAACGAGGGTAGTACTCCCTTTGTCACAGCTTAAATTTCTCTCTTACTTTATAGCACTATTCTTTATCAAAGTTTGATCGCATATTTGAATAGATATATAAGAAATAATATTATCCTATGTGATATTGTTG
>JAULKK010291159.1:0-13359 GCA_032355705.1 Rubia peregrina
TGTCTACTAGTCTGAAGAAGCAACTTTCCAATATTTTACAACTGGAGAACAAGCCCTTTTATGAGTACGCATCACCTCTGCTAGTTTCCCCTATCATTCATTCAAAGGAGGCGATTTGGTGTATTACTTATTTGAAGGTTTATGTGATGAATATATGTGTATGGTGAATATGTCGTGTAATGGCTCCATAGAAAACAAAAACCCCAAATATGCAATGGCACTATTCGAGGGTATGGCCAACGGTACAAGACAATTTGGTACCTGATCTCGTGTGAAGACCTTAAAGGAGGCCCTCATTCTCCTAAGGTTAAGGAATAAGTCCAAGCACTTGCTTCCATGATGAAAGAATTTATGAAAAGGAAAGCTCAACAAGTGAAGGTATGCGACATTTGCAATCTTGATCACCCGGCCGATACATGTCTGCAAGTGGTTGACGACTTTGAGGAGGTGAATGCCTTAGATTTCAATGGGTGAAATAGGAAATTTTCTAGGGGGTAACAACAAGGGTTCCAAGGAGGAGATACAAAAGACCCTTATGAAAAATCTTTTAATCCCCAATGTCATGATCACAGGAACTTTCGGTTGTGCATGAACAACTAAGGGTATAACTGAGATAGACCACCTCAACCTTACCCGGGGGGAATGTCCTTACAACACTAATACTCCATTGTACAAGTGGAATGGGGATGAGATCCTAGATTAAATTGCATAATTGGCAAATAAGAATGATGTGTTTTTGGAGCGAACAAGAGGGGATATTGAGAAACTTGGCACAAGAGCCTTATGAAGTATTAAGAATCTTGAAGTGCAAGAACATTCCACTTCGGTAAGCCGGCTAGAGGCTAGGGAATATGGCAAGCTACCATCCCAACCTGGGGTTTATCCACGCAATGTGAGTGCCTTGAAATTGAGAAGCGGGAAGGAGGTACGTGAGGCCGAGAAGGAGGTCGTGCAAGAGGACAAAAAATTGGTGGAAAGAAACAAGTCCAACCTTGAAGAAGAAGAGATAGTAGTTGAGAATGAGCCCTCAAAAGAGCTCCCCATCATTGAGGCAAGGGTGAACCCTCTGTCGCCATTTCCTAGTGCTCTACGGGAAAGGTCAAAGGTGTCAACCAACGAAGCTCAAATTTGCCAAGTCTTAGAGAAGGTTGAGGTTAGCATTCTTATTCTTCATGTTATTGATCAAGTTCCCTCATATGCTAAATTTTTTTTAAATGCTTTCACTAAAAGAAGGAACAAACCAACTAGAAAGGTAGGTCAACTAAAAAAAGAGGGAGTAGCCACTTTAGCTCATAAGAACATTACCTAAAAAGTGTGATGACCCTGAATGTTTTCAATCCTTATTTCTCTAGGCTGTAAATTGGTGAAAATACTATGATTGACTTGGGTGCATCTATCAATGTCATCTCATTTAGCCTATATGAGAATCTTTACATAGGTGAGTTTTGGGACACTAGGGTTATTTTCCAACTAGACGACCATTCTCAAGATAACCCAAGAGGTAGAGTTAAGGATGTTATGGTTAAGGGAGGCAAGCTAGTGTTTTCGCGTGGACTTCTTTGTCCTCAATGTAGTGCACGATGGAAGTGCACCCCAAATTTTATTGGGGATACATTCTTGAAAACATCAAGGACCAAAATAGAGGTCCATTTGGGAACGCTAACCCTAAAGGGTGATGTTGATAAGGTCGGGTTTGAAATTTACAAGTCTAAGCATGAATCACCTATTTCTTCTCTTGCGTGAAAAGGCATAACCTTATGTGATGAACTTGTTCAGTGTGATGAACCTTACATCACTTATGGTGATGAATCCCTTGATGAGTTACTTAATGAGAGTGGTGAGATGAATCATATTTTGACCTTTAATTGTGAAAATAATGATGATGACACCTATGCCATGCAAAAGTTTAGTGATGATCTTTCTGTTATAGGATTTTTTTTCCCCTATGCTCACTAATGTGAAGCGGTTGGTGGAGAGTGGCGAGGATTTAAAACCTTCTAGATTTCCTCCTAAACCTAAAGAAATGGCTAAGGATTAAACATTAGCTAAGGATGGACATAGAGTCTCCATGGTGAGAAAAGAGCATGAAGGGTGACACTTTGTGGAGGCGTCTCCACAAATATGTCATCGTGGGTGGAGTCGCAGATGGTGACTCCGGAGACCCAATGGCAGATTCGTTTTAACTAGAATGCATGAAAATTATGTTGTGAGGATGACAATAAATATACAGTGTTTTTCCTTGATTTTCTTTGATGTTTTTGGTAGTAGAATTTTTCATGTTTGTGTTTTTGTGACAAAGAATTTTGTGAGGAATTATGGTTGATTCTTGAGTCTAAAGATTGAGTCGCATGCATGCATTGTGTAGATAATCCGGCGTGAAGCCTTCACATGATATGGGTCATGTCTATGCCTCATGCCAATCTGGAAACGAGCAGAAGTACAGAATTATAGCAGATTTGAATTTTGCACCCCTGTCTCGTTTATTTATTTTTTTTGCAAATTTCTTCCTCCCTAAGATTTTAATGTTAGTGTACTACACCAAACATTAACACCTTCCTTGGGCATTAATCCATAACAGCAGTTACTCCAAAAAAGTTTCTATTTTTGACCAAACCATCTCTACCTCTTTTTGCCTCTCTCCTAAAAAAACCCCATTTTTAGAATGTCTTTGATACTTCAAATTTGTAGTCACGGTACTTTCTCCCATCCATAAAGGCCATTTAACCCACTATAAGTACTACAAAAACATACACCCACACCTCATAATTTGAGGATTTTGAAAATTGGACAACTTCTCTCAAGAGAAAGCATTGTTTGCCTTTGTTGTATGATTTTTGGGTCCTAATTGTGTGATGTGTCAACCTCGCCAAAACTCTTTCTTTGCCACTAAAATCACACTTTGGAACGTTAGCATTCGGTAGAATAGGTTGAAATGGAGGTTGCGTGTGGTTAGCGTTGATTTTGTACTAATACGACATTTTTATAGTATGTGCTTATGAAACTCTTCATTTTTTTTACGAATGTGCTGATATAACCCTATAAGTTTTAGGAATGTTCTTATATAAGTTTTGGGTAAATTTCTGAATTTTTTGCTTCCTTTCTTTCTTTAGCTTGATTATGTTGTATGTGGGAGGAATGATTTTGAAATTTTTTATGTTTTAGGGAAGTATGTGGGATATATGTGTGTTTTTGTGTCAAACTAAGTGTGGGTGAAGTTTATGATCTATGGGTTGAGATGACATGATTTTCCATGTGCTGGTTGTTTAGGAAGAATGGTTCTTGTTAGATAATCTTTTATGCATATGCTTGTCTATTCTTTCCATTGCCATTTTTGTTGTGGTAGAATGAGTCCTAATAGAAGTAGGCTGGAGAAAGGAACAACTTCCAGAGGTGATAAAAAGAAGAGGTCGGCTAAAGTTGGGAGACAAGAGCCGACCACTCCTATTCTTCCTAACCCCGCCATTGTTGATGTGTTCATGGGATTGGCTAATATTACCGGGAGTGCGGGCCGAAAATGAAGGTATCTAAATATTCCAAAGAGGACCATCTTCGAGACGAAGTTCGCGTGCAAGGATACTTGGGTATTACTAGGCCTACTCATACCCATCACCTACTTTCTAGGTCGGATAGGCCTAGAGGGCTTCCTAGAGATGCACTCCAAGACATACGTTAGGTGAACTTTGGAATTTCTTGCAATCATGGAGCAAATATCGCACAACAACGGGAGGAGAATAATCACCTTCCATTTGGATGACAATGAATACTCGATGACTCATTGGGAGGTCGCTCAAGAATTTGGATAGAAATACGGGAAGGAAATCTCAAAGACTCACCAACAAGGGCTTCATTTCTTGTTGATCACCTTTTGGTGGAACTTGACGGGGACAGATAGGAACCACTTGGGAAAGAGTATTGCAATAGTACACCTGCCTTTGTGTTACGTGCATCGGTTCCTATCCATGGGAGTTATTTGTAACGAAGATATTTCTCAATGCATCAACGGAGATGGGCAAATCCTTTGGGTGACGACCCTGAAGGGAAGCCTCTACCCCAACTTGGTAGAGACTTTCGTGGAAGAGTGCATAGCCGCAGGGGAAAAGGTGGAAAGATACCTATAGGAGGCATGGTCGGGCTTTTGATTGAATACATAGGACATTTGGTTCCCTCTCGCTTAGCGGTGGCAAACTTAGGTTGTTTGAAGATAAGGTACACAATGGAAAAGTTGGCAAGGGCCTCAATGGTTGCCACCACTACCTCAGAGGATCATTTTACTTGGTTGTACGGTGGTGCCTCCATTTTCAACCCCACCATGGAAGACCTCTTCCTAGCTCCCGATCCAAGGTTCGACAAGGTATTCTACAACACTCTCTCGGCCCCGGATATGGACATTGAAGAGGAAAATGGTGAAATCCCACCTAGAGTGTCACCTACCCAAGCCAACTTACTGGCGGATTTCTTTAATCAATTTCACACTTTTGGGGAACAACTCATGAGTTCCACCCAAATAGTGCAAGAAGTTGGTTACACGGTAATAGGAATGAGCTTGAAAATGAAGGAGTTAAGGACTAGGCTTGACACTATAGATGACAACATCAGAGCTTGGGGAGTTAGGTTGGATTCTATTGAGCGTAAGTGAAGAAGGAGTTTGCCATTGTCAATGGGAGAGCCGATGTACAAGAGGAAGATATAGAGAAATGGATTGAGAGGATGCATGCTTCAAAGTTTAAAGGCTTTTGTGACCTAGTTCCCATTGAGAAGAAAGAATTGAGGCAATAAGATAGGAGGAGAAGGTGAGAGGCGAGGCGCATGAGAGTGGGACCCTCGGGGTCCTAGGAGTAAGTGCTTACTATTTTTCCCAACTCCACTTATAATATCTACTTTTGTGATGCGTTGGGGACAATGCAAGGTTTAAGTGTAGGGGGGAGTATTTAGGCACTTAGGAATTCCAACAATATTCCTTTGTCTTCTATGTTATTTTGCCTTTGTTTATCTTCATTGTAGTATGAAGCCCACCTTTGGGGTAATTTGTGCTACAATATGTATATATATATATATATATACCCAGCTAAGTCAAAAACCTGAAAGGGAGACTTAGGAAAAAGTGGGAAAGGTGTGGATAGGTTGAAAACCCTATGCAAAAGTGAGAGGCATTGTTGTGAAAATAGGTGAGAAGTGAGGAAACACTTGTAGGATGCTAGGATGAAAACCCAAAAGGGCTCCTAGGAAAAATGAGATAAAATTGAAGAAAAAATCATATGGTTCTCTTTGATTGTTTTTGGAAGTCCTTTTGGTTGAGTAACTTAGCTTCACACTCATTTTTGTGAACTTCACCTTTTATTGGTATGATTAGTTGGATAGGTTATCGTAGCTTCTTTGAGGAGTGAGATTTGTGATATTTTTACATCTTTGGGTGAATTAAGGAGCCTATGAATAAATGTTGAATGTGTTGGGAAACTCTTTCCATGCTATGTTCCACTTATATTTTTACTCATTCTTGTTTACTCGAGGACGAGTAAAAGTTTAAGTGTGGGGGAATTGATATGAACCTAGAAGCATATGTTAACCAATGCATTTAGTACAATTATTAGTATGTTTTGTATGGTTGATTGATAGGTTTAGTTAGGTTTACATCACAAGGGGTTTAGATAGCCATTGTAGGTTTTCTTGTCTAAATCATTAGTTTGTATTTATTTAGACCTAATGAATGATATATCCTTACAAGCATCTAGATACAACTGGAGGGCCATTCACAAGGATGGTAGTATATATTAGAAAGCCATTTGTAATGACGGTAGTAGACCGAATGCCACACACTTAATCACGGTAGTCGATGGAAGTGCACCAAGGAGAAAAGAGTCAAAGCTTGGACAAGGCTAAATACTGGCATGACCGTTTTCTATATCATGGCCCATGCCAGCCAATTGGTGTGGTGCTCAAGTAATTTCTCGTACCGCAAGGTATTGCACAGCCCGTGCAGTACAAATGTCTTGTGCAGTTAAGTATGAAACACAAACCGTGTCATATTGCACGGTCTGTTCCCCTTAAAGTTCATGATCCCAAGACAAACCTATGTCTCATGATGTATTGCACAGATGCATCATCAGTTTGCCAAGAAGTCAGCTCCAGTAGGCGGCCCACAGAGTATTGAACAGGTCGCGTTGTTCAGATTGTCAAAACAAGCTTCTAATTGGTGGCCCCCAAGGATTTACACGGTCGCGTCGCTCAGATGCGAGGAAACACGCTGCCAGACAAAGACCCTTGCGCTATTGCATGGGTAGTGTGCTATTACACGGCCGGTGCCTCCAGCCAGCTAGGGCTTCCCTAGTGTTTTGGGCCTCTTTGAAGCTCATTTCGTATCTACTATATAAAGGGACCTATGTCTACTAGGGTTTAAATTTGACTACTCCCTCTGTCCCTCTATAACTGTCTTACCACCAAAAAAATGTCATTTTTAAAAGTCACTGAAATAGCATAAAAATGATTTGTGAACAACAAAATATTTCATCTTTTTTTTCACATTCAGAATTTTTACCAAAAATGGAAGTAAGACATTAATAAAGGGACACCAAATAAGGCAGGTAGGATACAAATAGGGGGACAGATGGAGTAGTTTAATTTTCATTCTCCTAGTTTTCTAATAGTAGGTAGAGAGAGAAAAGGAATAACCAGTCTCTCTCCTTTAATCTTCTTAGTTTTACCCAAGGGCATTGAGTCTAATGGATAGATTGGGTTCAATGCTTAGGGAGTAGCTTATTTTGTTAGGGATTTAAATTTGTATACATGAATTGGTAGATACGTTGTGAGATTGTAAATCACCCTATCCTTTTATGTTTATGAATATCTTACTTGACTTGTTCTTTACATTTTTGCTAATACATGTTAGATGTCCTTAGATTGGTATACACCGTAGTATATCTTGCATGTAATAGTGCTAGTCTTGATTAATCCCTTGGGAGTGTTCACTTGGGTAATAGAGGGAATGTGAGTCCTCAGCTACATGGGTGTATGCATGTAGGCCGTGTTCACCATTTCGATGACCGTATGCAAGCTGACTGGAAAATGGTAGCCCGATAGGTGAGGGCGTGATAATTTGTAGCAAAAATGGTTGTAATTCGACCATTGTGATTGAAAATATAGAGTCATCATGAGATGCCAATCCCTTTGCCTCTATAGGACTAGGGAGAAGCATTCATAGTGGAGACCCGGGATGTAATTCCTTATGAGAAAGAGAAGCGCATAACGACCAGGCCACTTGATGTACTTTCTTAATTACGGAGATGGTGTCGATAAAATAAGATGTTGGTACCTTTGTGTGACAAACAAAAGGAAGTGTTGACTATCGACCACATTATGTGACATAAACATTAGGATAGATTTATATGTCTTGTTTTTTATAGAATCTAGCATCAAAGTATTCTACCAATCATGTAACGCAAATATCCCCAAGTGTTATCTTAATATAGTCTGACCTCTTATTCTTGCATGTTTTGTAGTTTATAGATAACCCCCTTCTTCCCCCCGGGAAAAAAACCTTGTTTGCAACATTGACTATCTCAACACACAATCGTATTGACGACCCAATTGAAAGTTTTGCATATTTAACTTTCAAATTCCTAGCATCTCTGTGGATTCCCCGGACTTTCCACTTGCTCCTCTTTTGTAGTTTAGTAGTGACTACGAGAGAAACAATACAAATCCCTATCTTTACATCCAAGCGCTCAGCGAATTAATTCATCTCCCATGAAAATGTGTGAATAATTAGTGACCCCGTGGAGTGCGGATCATCTATGGTGGGACGATGGACCCTAAGGGGTTCTTTCACTTTTACTGAACTAGCATGAAATTCCGCGATGCGCCATCTAATGATTATGCAAATCTTTCCCAATTTTCCTTATACAAACCGCAATAGCTTGGTATGACAGTCTGCTCAGCCGAAGAAAACAAAGTTGGGGCTAGTTGGTAGATCAACTAATGGGTAGACTCTACCAAAATAAAAGGTTCACAAAAAATTCATGGGCCTAATGAATATTGTGCAACAAACTTGAGAAGAATAGCAAAATACCATGACCTCTTCGTCATAGAAAGCCTGGAAGTCAATGATCTCACACACTCTATGTTATTAGAGGACTTCTTGAATGACATGAGAAATAAAGTGTTTTACCACAAAAAAAACCTCACAGTAGACATGCCAGAAAATCCAAGATACCTCCAGAAAGCTGTCGAAAAATTCATCCGACCGAAGGAAGCAAACAATAAGAAACTAGAAAATGAGCTAGGGGAAAAGAGACATGGAAACATCCCTCTAGAAAGAGATGCAATCAAGAAGGAAAGAGCGGCCCCACCCACAAGGGGAAGAGAGCCAGCACCAAATCAAGCGTCTTTTGCTGAAACGCCCCTAACAAAATCCAGGAAAGAAATCCGGGTAAGACATAGGGATTTATTCAAGACCCCAGTCCTATGAGAGCTCCAGCAGATAAGAGATCTGAGGATTATTACAACAACTTCCACAATGATCATGGCCATACAAACAGCTGTAATGACCTTGTGAGACAAACGAAATAAATGTTACGACAAGGACAACTAGCCCCGTACAAAAAGGAAGATAACCAGCTAGGGAGATCAGGCGCCTACGACAGTGATAAAAAAATGCCAATAACTCAGACCCAGGGCAAGCCAAAACCAAATATGGCGGCAATAGTAGAGCTGGGAGAAAACACAAGTGATACTATCCTAGTAAGAGTGATATTCGCCATTCATGGATCCACCAAACCCATGTCTACCAATGCATGGAAAGCAAAAGCAAGGTTTCTACCTCCGCAAGAAACTGTAGAAAATAGAACATCACTGAATGAAACAGTCATGTTCAGTGAGGAAGACGCAGTCCCTAATGCATCACCTCACAACTAGCCTCTGGTCATCACTGCAAAAATAGGCAACTCGGTGATATGTCAAGTTTCTATAGACAATGGGAGCGCAATGGAGATACTTCTTGTAGAGTGCTTTGACAAACTTAGATTCAAGATAGCAGCCTTGTAAGACCAACATCTACAATAGTAAGTTTCACAAGGCAAGTGAATGACCCTTTAGCAATATAAAGCCCCCATAACCATTGGGCGGGACAAGGAGTGTACAGTCTTATACTACTTCGTAGTGATAGGTGCACCAAGCCCTTTCAATGAAATCATAGGAAGAACATGGATGAATATTTCCTAAGCCAGCGGTTTCCCTTACAGCCTTGTCATGAAGTTCCCAATCCCAAACGGAGTGGCAACAGTCTGAGGAAACCATAAAGAGAGGTACATAACCAATGGTCCACTTAATCAACCAGGGAGAACCACCGACAGTCCCTCATTTATGGGCGGATGTGGGAGAAGACATGAAGTCAGTTCCAAAGGATGACATCGACATGACCAAGGAGGTCAAAATAAGAAAGAAGCTGCTGGAACCTACCAAAATGAAGGTAATAACAATACTCAAAATGCATAACACTTCATTTGCATGTTTCGTATAGGAAATGGCCATATACTGTCTAAACATCGACCTCTCAATCAAGCTAGTTAGGCAGAAGCAGATTATCTTCACACATGACAGACAAAACCCATAGAGATCAAGGTATCGACCCTTGTACATGGAAGCATACTAAGAGAAGTGGTGTATCCAACCTGGTTAGCTAACCTCATCATGGTAAGAAAAACTGACGCAAGGTAGAGAATGTGCATCGACTATAGAGATCTCAACAGGTACCGCCCAAAAGATTGTTATCCTTTGCCTAAAATTTGGGGGTAAGAATGATGAAATTGGACACTATTGTCCAAGAACCATCTAATAGCTTGAAATAGAGCGTTTCCCTAAACCTCAGTTCTTCTGCATCAAGAAACTAGCTAAACCCCTTTGGGGTCAGGGTCTTGAGCCTATTGTTCGCAGAGTAGTGCATGTGATACTCCCTTCCATTCCACCTCAAGACAACAAGCATCTTGACATATGGTAGGAGTTCCACGATCTAGCTTGGGACGTACTAAATTATAAATAGAAAACCACAATTAGTAAATATGAAGGTAATCGAAAGAAAAAGTTAATTGAAAATAAAATAAATTTGTAACAGGGAGGACTTACCCAAATAGGAATTTAATCGAAGTTCGTCTAGGTTAGAGTGCGGACAAAATGTGGAATGATATCGTCGAATGAAGCCCGCGTACATCCCTCATCCGAATCGCAACGGATATACATTGGTCAATGAAATTATTACAATTTAAATTAGAATATAAGTAATCAAATAAAAGGAATTTAAGTCGCAATCTAAAAAAAAATCGCTCACCTCAATTGGGGAACCACTACTCGAACCTTCATTGTTAGCCATAATTCCCAAAATTTATATTGTTACGGATGATATATACTATATAATAATAGGTAGAAAACAATTTAGTAGAAATCGGTTCAATTAATCTTTTAAGTCGGTCAGGCGTCGCACATAAATGTTAGTCCAAAATAATGGCATGGTCAACATGTACGATCTACGTCGTTAACATGTCGGACCAAAATAATGGCATGGACGACATGTTGAAGCAACGTCGTTCACCCATCGGTAAAACCGATTGGTTAACCGAGAAGGGTGCGACGTCTCATATAAGAAAAAAGTATAAAATATGAATTAGTGACGTCACACAACAATTGCTCCAAATGAAGGAGGATCGAAGGGCCAGCGATGTTGCATTCAAACCTAGAAAATACACTAGCAGCAACAAAAAATTAGAGAAAAGAAAGGCCCTAAACAAACAAAAAATGGGCCACGTTATCGGGGAGAGCGGAAAACAAAAATTTGTACACCCTAGAATTCTAATCCATTGAAACTTAAAAAAAACATAAAACTAAGAACACATCACACACCATATACATAATAATTTTAAGGGAAAATACAAAACTGAAAGTATCTAAAGAATCTAGAAACCATACCTTTAAGAAGAGAGGTTGGGGGACTGTTGAAATTCGAGTGAAAGTTAAATTTTTGAAGTGATTTATGAGGTGGACTCCATATATATAGTCGTTTGGAACCCATGTGAATTCTTCCTTTACATGTTTGACATCACACGTCAGTCAAACTTATCGACATCTGACCGACCCGACGTCAGCTAACCTAAATGTGGACCTTAGCATTTCAGCCCACTAGCATAGAAAATGGGCTCGCATTTAACCAAAACAAATATAATTTACTCTTGTGAATTCTACCTCGGTATGTGCAACGTCGCACATCAATTGAATTTACCAACATTTGACAGACATATGACTAATGTCGGCTAACTTGAAAGTGGGTCTCATAATTTTATCCCACTAGCATAGCAAATGGGCGAGCGTTTGACCAAACCATATATAATTTACCTTAACGGTTAATAGTATATTGGAAACTACTAGTTGAAATTTGTAAATGTCCATGAACTTTATTAACGTCCGGTTCGATCAGAATCGATTTTAGAACAACCGGTGAACTTTTTAGTTTTTATGCTTAGGCCCCTCCAAGAAGGTGAGAGAGGTCGAAAGGCAAGATTGGAGATACCAAATTATATAAATCACATTGTCACAATCATGTTGTTCCGGTGTAGACAACAACGAATCGGGGTATTCGTCCCTCATTTTTATTAGAACGATAATTTTCACCACACAGAATCACACGAAATTACATATTCTTGATTTTTTTGAATTAAACAAATGATTAAATTTCATCCATCAATTTTTTTAAAAATGATGGTACCTAGTCTAGAGTACATTATAGATGATTACTTAAAAGTATGGAAGGGTTAATTGGAAGATTTTGTGGAAACCTTTGTGGGATCATGCCAATTTCTTTATCACTTTTAAGGATTATAAGTTTGACTGGGGATGGAAAAGGTCCCTTCCGGGACAATTGGAATCGATGTTGGGATTGTCGGTGTACTGTTTAATTTTTGCACTTACGTCCCTCCAACAAAGTGGGAGAAGTTGAAATGCAAAATTGGAGATACCTTTATCTAGTTTAGCAAGTCACGACCACGATGTTCCGATTTGGTCATGCATGGGTCAATGGAACGGGCCCAAAATCTTCACAGACAGTATATGACGAAACTTTATAAAAATTACACTATGACCCAAACTTCCTTGCATGTTCACTACGCTTTAGAACTCTACACCCTAACATATGGACAAATTTTCGTTATGGAGATTATGCGTACGGCCTAAGAGGAACGCGAACAGGGGTAATTATCCATCATTTTTATTATTATTCCACTAATATCCTTACGATAAGCGTTATGAGACCATATGATGATGATGTTTCCTATCTTGTAAACCAATTTAATTATAAATTCTTTTATCTCTTACCAATAAATAGCTAATTTTCTTCTCTCTTTATAGATTAAAATAAAGAGAAGAAGGAGGAAGGGAGTGAATAAAGGAAATCCTTAAAATATAAAATAGAATATTGGGTGGCTACATGAAATTTCATATTCTTAGTTTTTTGTGAAATAAAAAGATAATAAAATTCCGTCCATCAAATTTTAGAAAGCTATAGTACATGGAATATTCATATTGAAGTAATATTTCTTCTCTGATTGAGACATGGAATAACAAGAAGGGAGAGATAAAAAAATCTTCACCATCTGTGACAGGACCAAGACGATTTCAACCAAGCCAAGTTAAGCCTTCAACCCATGATTCACATACATTCTTCTTTATGTGCATTACATCAAGACATTGTTTGGCGTCTAAATCTTCCCAATAAGGGAGTTGAAAAAAAATAAAGCATTTCTTCCAACTTCCTTCACTTGCAGGTTTTCACTTCCTCTTTTTAAAATCGTTAGGCAAGCCCTTAACTCTTTTCAAAACCTCAACACCCATTAATGGTATTGGCAGTCCTCTTAACTCCATTTCTCCATTAAGCCACTTCTTTGTCGAGCGCCATGGAAGCCCCTCCAGAAGAAACTGCCTTTAGCCTTGGTAAACAGTTTTACATCGATGCTTCAATTGAAAAAAATAATGTTTACTTCTCACACACCGTACAAGCAAAGTGCTCTTTGACCGATTACCCAGAAATTCCTATAAGTATAAAATAATTTATAATACATTAAACAAGGCTTTCAATGTGAAGAAAAAAATCTTCCACACTACCATCGTACGTGCAGACACCTTTGCTGGAAAAACGTCAGAGATCACCCACCAGAGGAGCAAGGTAAACATCTATATCATTTCTCACTTGTTTAGGCCCCAAAATCATCATAGATAAAAGAGGTCTTGCTTGAATGGGTGCCAATTTTTTAAAATTGGATGCAAACTAGGGTGATCACCCAAAAATGGATGAAAATAGGGCAACCTATTTATTTCATCCCCATAATT
>JAULKK010291174.1:0-13358 GCA_032355705.1 Rubia peregrina
AAAGGGTACATCCCTAAGGTAATGTTCCTATGTGCCGTTGCTAGACCTATAATAGCTCCTAATGGTGACATTATTTTTTATGGAAAGATTGGAATCTTTCCATTGATTGATAAGGTAGCAGCCCAAAGGACCAGTAAGAACAGGGCGAGAGGAACAATGGAGACTGAAGCAAAGCGTAAAGTTAATGGTGATGTGTTTAGATATTATTTGGTTGACACAATCATTCCAGCAATTAAGTTGAAATGGCCTCCAGCATCAACAAAACACATATTCATCCAACTCGACAATGCTCCTAACCACATAAAGAGACAAGATCACATATTTTTTCAAGCACACAACTCAGATGGGTTTGAAACCAGTTTTCTTTTTCAGCCACCTAACTCACCTGACCTAAATATCTTGGATTTGGGTTTCTTTCGCTCAATTCAAAGTTTGTAGCAAGAGATGACATGTACCACGATTGACCAGTTGGTTTATGCAGTTCATTATGCTTTTGATGATATGCAGGCACATACAATATACATGGTTTTCATTTCACTTCAGAGTGTTATGATTGACATCATGAAATTCAAAGGCATAAACCACTTCCCTCTTCCTCACCTCAAGAAAGATGCATTGCAAAGGCAAGGTTTGCTACCTACAGACTTGAATGTGGAGAAAGATATTATTTTGGAGACTATACAGTTTCTGATCCAACATGGAAAAACACAGAAGATAAGAAAAACACAGAAGATAACTAAACTAATGAATGACATGCAAATTTAGCCCAGCCAGGAGCCAGTGGGAGGTATGCCGCTAGTCTAAGTGCTGTTTTTTGTTTACTTTTGAGCAATGCATGTGTTGCATGCCTTATGTTTGTAAACATGTTGGTAGCTTGATGCATGTTTATGTTGCAACATTTGTAATGCAAACTGAATGTATAAGAAGTTTGTTTAAAATTATTTTTAAGTCTAGGATATAAGGTTTTTACTTCTATGTATGAATTATGACTACACAATCACATACCCTACTGTCCTATAGTGTGCACAAAAGGATGTTAACCATTTTTTTAGCAAATAGGGATGAGCTATCACATAAACAAACAACTAGCACAATTAATCCCACCCTAACTCCAGCAGGTGGGATTGAAAAATGCAGACATACACTAACAAGCACGATAACCAACACAGTGAATCTTACCCTAACTCCAGTTGGTGGGATAAAAACAAGCACACATATTTGAACATAAACCTGTGAACCCTAACATCAGCAAGTGCACATGCAAAATAAAAATTGGAAATTAATAATGCAGAGGGAAGATCTTTCCTGATCTGTGTGCATTTCAACAAACAGAGTAGCTGCACTTTAGGAAATTAGCAAGTCACAGGAAAAATGATATTTTGTTGGAAACTATAAAAGAACGAGTGAATAAGTAATAGTTTTTCAAACAAAAGCATACAGTAAGTTTTTCAATAGCCTTCAATTTAGAACAATAACTGGGTTTTAAGTATCTAAACATTTGAGCATATAGATGCTAATCTATGATCGCATTTAATCTGGTTTTAAAGTATTTTTGTTGATTTTTATTTTACTTTTTATATATTTTTTGCTGCATTTGTTAGTTGATGTTTTATGTTTTTTTGTTGATATTTATAATTTTTAGTTCCATGATCATATTATTTTTTTTGCATTTTAAAATATTTTTTCTTAATTTTTTGCAGATTGCAGATGGCAGGAAAAGACTAAATGATTTTTTTGGTCCCCAACATATATCGCAATACAATCTTCCGGTTTCCAGTGCCAATACCAATTTTATTCAACAACCAACAAATAAGGCGGTTTTCAGGTAAACCAGAATTATTTTTCGATATAGTCAGAGATATTTCATAATTTTACTAATTAAAAATAGAAATATTTTCATTTGAAAATCCCCGATTTTCAATTTTCAAAATTTTAATTTCTTTTATCCTTTTCAATTTCTTTTTTCTTTCCACCCTTTTCCCTTTCCGCCGCCGAGGACTTCTTCTCCTCCACTATTTTCTCCCCCCTCTTCTTGTACTAAACCCATTGCCAGAGATTCATCACCTCTCATCACCACTCATTGCCACTCGATCTCGGATGAGGAGAAGATGGAGACACCACCACCGTTCGCAACCTCGCGTTCATGGTTGGAGAAGAAAAGCCTCTCACCACCGCTCAATTCGAGCCGAGGAGGAGGAGGCAGCGGGTGGTTTGGGTTTTGGGGGTCAGAGCGGTGGTGGTTTGGGCTCGAGCAGTGGGGGCGCAAAGGGTGTTTTGGGTTTTAGCTTCAGGCGGAGGCACGACAATGATTAGGGTTTTGGGGTCGGAGTCGAGCGATGAGGGCGACTGTGGGTGTTTTGGGTGAGCGATGGGGGTGGCAATTAGTGTTTTGGATTAAGGGGTTTCAGCTGGGTTCCGGCCTCGACCTGGTTTCCGGCAACCTGGGTTTCACCATGACATCGAGGCGGTGGATTTTGTTCCATTTCAGTTGTTCTTTCAGCCTCAAAATGTTTTTCAGTTACGAACAAGCTAATTGGCCCGTGTTTGATTTGATCTTCTGGATCCCTATTTCCAGGAGCATATTTCTTAGTTCCCCTGTTTTTTCTTCCCATGCTTTGTCCCCAATGGATCGCCAGATGCTGGTGCTGTAATCTCCGTCATAACGGAAGAACTCCTAGACCTTCTCTACCAGGCCGGATTCCACCATTTTGGCCTGATGTGAAATGATAGATCCACTTAGAGGATGCCACTTCGCTCCGATGCCACTTGCAAATTGAAGAAGAAGCATAGAAGAAGAAAATAAAGTGATTTTAAATTATTTTTTATTTTTTTCTTAGGGGCAAAAGTGTCTTTTCATGTAATTCTAGCTAAATATTACATGAAAACCACCCAGAATATGATTTTGGGGACCAAACAAATCATTTTGTATTTGTTGGCTGCTGAATAAAAGCGGCACTGAGGACCAAAAATGGTATTGCGATATATGTTGGGGACCAAAAAAACAATTTAGTTACAGGAAAATGATGGGGGGAAATTGGACGAAAAATCACCTAGAAAAATATTAGTGATAGGTCCCTGTAAAATTGTTAGAGATAGGTCCTCGTAAAATTATTAGTGATGAGTCTCTGGAGTTAAAATTGCATAAATGTCTCTGCTTAAAGTTTAGTCTGGCTTACATGAGACCATCTCATAAAAGTAAGTGTCAATCATTGATCATTTGATTGGTTGACAATTCCGAAATAAAGATATATCAACTCCTTAATTAAGGAACAATTCCTTATTAAGAAGTGATTATTAAAACACTCTATGTTACATGACCACTCTATGTGACATCCAATTTGCAATACTCTCCTTTTCTTTCTTTTTGGGGATGCAATACACTGATATGCTTTTTTCTGAAGTTGCTGCAACTCTTAGTGATAGATTTCACATTTGTGGTTGAGAATTTCATCCTGGATGGGCACTGGATGAATCTGAAGCTGTTCAACAATTTTTAATGGCAGCTGGACTAAACCTGGTGCTGCAGTTCTGCAAACAGTATGCGTTGGGGATGTAATCAACAAAGCTCTTTTGGAATACAAGGAGGAAGACAAAAATGATTCTTTCCCCTGTTCTGCCTACAGTCCCTATCCTGGAGAGCTTCTCAAATGAGCTAGCGAAGCTAGCCTTGTGTGACACCGCATCTGCAGCAACTAGCATTGCAGGCGGAAAACCGGACACTGGATTCTTCTTCTTGCTGCAAACTAGGATGGCTCTTCATCTTCGTATCTCGCTGCAAACTGATCAAACTAGGAGTGGCTTTTCATCTTGCTCTTCAGAAGAAGCACTTTCATGTCCAAACAAACGGAGTACATCATCATCATCGGTGGATATATTACTTTTTGGAGAATGCCGAGCTAGCTAATTATTCTTCGCAACTTATATCATTTACACGGTTGTTCCATTATCTCTTCTATGACCTTATTGGATATCTGGCCTAAATCAATTAACACGGGGGGTGGAGATTGATTATAGGAATCATATCCAAAATGATCATCGGAGCATCTTTAGTCTAGTTAGATATAGTCTCAGGTCTACATACGATAATCATAGGACTTTATTTATTTTCATTTGGTTCTTTTTGGGGTGTGGAGAGCCCAATATATTTCTCCCATTCACCTTTGGTGGATGTTAAATTCAAAAAAAAAATAGTAGTGAAAATTATGTTAATTTTACATTTTTTTTTACTTCATATGCTTTTTTATTAATTTGTAATTAATAGATAGGTTCTACTAACATAGTTTAGGGCCGGTGTAATATTTTTTTAATCTTAATTAAATCAGTAATATACAAGAAGAGAACATAAAATGTGTGGGTATTTCTTGTCATTTAGAAGAATGATTTGTACACAATACATATTGTGTATAAAATGCGATTATAAAATTTATCATTAGTAGTGAAAATTATGTTAATTTTACAATTTTTTAGTTCATACGTTATTTTTTATATTTGTAACTAATAGAAAGGTTCTACTAACATAGTTTAGGGTTGGTGCAAAAAATATTTACCGAATTGTTGGTAGGTTAATATGACATATAACATTTAGTTCTACTAATGATGATATGAGAAAATTTAGTGTGGTTATACTAGTTTTCATGAAACGTTGGGACAAATAAAATAATAATTTTTATCTAATTTTTAAAAATGTGTAGGTTTCTTTTTTTATTTATTAGAATGATGTATAGACCATTGGTTATAGATGTGGTTGTAAAATAATGTGGTTATAAATTTCATTACTAGCAGTGAGAATAATGTGGTTTATTTTAAAAATCAGTTGTCAGAATTATGTGTGGCCTTATTTTTTGTCATTATTTTTTCTATGAAAATAATGATTTGATCTATACTGTTATTTAAGAATGGTGATGACTCACATGGAACGGTTCCAGGTTCTGAATGGTTACTCAGCGTTCGCGACATAAAATGTGTTTCCGAGTCATGCAGAAGCATATTCGTTCCTGCAATAGACAACCCTTCGTGTGACATTTGAACTCGTCATGTCTTCGTACAAAAATTAGCAAATCTCCTAGGGAATAGGTTCACAACTGTGACGTTTACGGTACTCATTGTGACGAGGGATCCAGATGGCCATCAACTCCTGCATACGCGGATCGGCTATTTCATGAATGTTTGCAGAGTCAAACGGATTCTAACAATTACTTAATCATAGGAGAAATATATAACACATATAGAAATAAAATTTTAAATGCTATAAATAATAAATTTAATATCCATGTATGTATAATGAAATGGTATAACATGAAGTACAAATTCCTAACAAAACATTATGTTTTCTATACAAAGAATTATTTATTTCTTTTATTTACAAAATAAATAATAATTAAATGGGACTATAATTAAATTTTACTCTAATAGAAATTCATTAAAATGTTATTTTCATAAAAAAATTACATTTGAACTTTATTTTTATAATATTATGCTTGCTTATAGATTATTATAATATAATATTTTATATTTAAATATCATATTTATTTTTCAATTTAATCCAAACAAATTTTTTAGATTATTCTATTTAATTAAAAATTATATTTCCATATTTTGATCTTTACTTTAAAATAATTTCCCATAGTAATTTTAAATTTTATTTTCCACGTTAAAAACCCTGGATATATAATACTCATGTAATTTTCATCTTATATGTAATTTTCAACTTACAAATTTAGTTATGTATAATGAAATGGTCTAGCAAGAACACTCATGTAATTTACATATCCATATAACACGCATGTAATTTTCATCTAATATCCATATTCAGTAATGTATAATCAAATGGTATAACATGAAGAACAAATTCCTAACAAAACTTTGAATAATTTCTACGTAAATAATTATTTATTTATGTTATTTACTGAAATAAATACTAATTAAATGGGACTATCATCAAATTTTACTTTAACATTTTTCTAATCAAATGCTATTTTCAGAATATTTTTTAAAATTTTAACTTTAATTTTATAATATTATGTTTCCTAATATTTCTCTTAAAATATTATAGATTTCCATATTCTTTTAATTTTTCATTTATATCCAAACATTATTTTAAGATTGTTCTATTTAATTAAATTTCATTTTCAGATTTTGCATGAATTCCCACATTAAATTTTATTTTATTTTAAATTAAAAACCCAATTTCCTTAAACCCTTTATTTTTAAAACCCTGAACCCTTATTATAATTTCATTTAAATTAAAAAATACTAAACATATTTTTAATTGAAAACCCTATTTTCTCCACACACACAAGACAAAGTCTTGTGCGAGACCGTCTCACAACGAGACCAAGGATTAATGTGCAATACTATGAAATTTAATTAGAGATGTGGTTACAAATATAATTTAAGAAAATTTGGGAGATGAAGGAGGGATACGGGTGCAAATATAATTTTTTGAGGGTGCTGGGCATAAATAATTGGGGAATTAATCATTCTGGGTCATAAGAATCTCGCTGGTCAATAATCCAGGTCAGGGAAATTTGCGGATCATTTTTTTCCTCACTTCCGCGCAATGTACGGGTGTTTAATACCATACTTGATCTTTCATTTTCAGTACTTGATGTTTCAAACAAACCTTGTGATGTTTTATCATGAGCATTTTTCCCACTAAAATCATGTGTTTAAAAGTTAAATTTTGATCTTTTATTGTAAATCTCGTGTTTGCATTTCAAATTTTGACAATTTATAGATGTTGATATTCGTGATATATATTAACTTAAATTTTAATTTTTAATTTACACTTTCATTTTGATTGATCTATTGGTTTTTCAACGAATCCATTTAAAAATTGATGTTGATATTTTATTTTTATTTTTTTGTCTATCCTTCGATGTTTGTTCTAATTAGTTTTTAAAATTTTAGTACTGATGTTTTATTTTTTTCCGATATCAGTGTCATATTTTGATATGACACTTAATGTTTTAAACTTTATGTGTATTTAAGTAATTTTATGTGTTTTTATTTTATTTATTTGATGTTTATTTATTCTAATTTGACGTGTATTTTAGCCTTTTTAATTCTATGTATATTTTACTATTTTTATTTGATGTTTCATCTATATTTATTTTGATGTGTTTTTCCAATGTTTTGATTTGATTTTAATTATTTTAATTTGATGTTCATTTTTAGAGTTTTTATTTGTTGCTTAACAATTTATAATTTAATTATTTTTAGTGTATTTTTTTGATGTTTAACTATGTTTATTTGATGTGTATATTTAGAATTTATTTTGATGTTTAAATATTCTAATTTGATGTGTTATATTTAGTGTTTGTATATTATGTTTAATTATTTTTATTTGACAAAGTTTTGTATGAAATCGTCTCATTGTGAGATCAATGATTACTATTTGACAAAATCTTGTATGAGACCGTCTCATAGCAAGAGCGAATATCACACTATTATATATAATATATATCTTGATGTTTCAATAGTGTTGATTGATTTTCTTAATCTTAATACCGATGTTTTATTTTTCTTGATACCAGTGTCACATTTTGATGTGCACTTTCATGTTTTAAAATTAATGCGCATATTAGTATTTTTATTTGATGTTGAAATATTTTAATTTTGATGTATATTTTAATATTTTTGATTTGATATTTATCTATTTTAATTTGATGTTTAACTATTTTAATTTGATGTTTAAATATTTTAATTTGATGTTTAACTATATTTATTTGATGTTTAACTATTTATGTTTAACGTGGAAGTGTTTTTATTTGATATTTGAAAATCAAAATTTAATATTTTAGTGTTTTCATTTAATTTTTAACTTTTTTAATGTTTTAGTATTTTTTTATTGATGTGTTAATATTTAAATTTGAGTTTTTATGGAATAAAAACCCAAATAAATTATGTCCAAATTCTTCTGATTAAAATGACTATAGTGGGGAAATCCAATGGCCGGAAAATCCATCTGAATATGAAAGCTTCAATAACATGGAAATTTCCAACTTTAGTAAACAAAATAGAAGACAATGTACCATCTCCTCTTTTTCCAACAATAAATAGAAGACAGAGTACCATCTCCTCTTTTTCCAACAATGTCACAGATGTAGGCATTTTTGCCGATGGGAACTTCTGGACTTCATGGTGGTAACCTTCTCAGCGCTGGACATTCCATCGCCAGATCTAAAACTTCATCGACGAGACATTGTGATCGATAGAGATGAAATTGTAATTTTGGTGAAATCCGATTGCGAAATACAGCGTAATCGATGGAGGCTTTGTGAGGGAAGCTATGGAGGTAATTGTTGGAAGCTGTCGGAGATGTTTTGCTAGAAAATCTTGGATATTTACCGGCGACGGTGATGGGAAGAGAAGGAGGAAGTGTTTTCCATTTTAAAAGATAATTTGCAATTTAACCCCTGCAATTTAGCTTGCATTTTTTTACCCCAAAATTGAAAAGATCCTACTTCATATGTTATAATATTTGTATTTAATCCCTGGTCTTACCATGAGACGGTCTCGCAAGAGACGGACTCAACGTTCTAAACACATGAACTAATATATGAAATACATTATCTAATAAATTAAAAATACGATCTAAGAGAACATCTAATTCAAACAAACAAACAAAATATAATCTCATGTATTATATTAGTAAATATAATATAATCTGAAAAGAAATAGAATTCCAAACCAGTCCATTAAAACAATTAACAAACTTTCTAAACATATGAACTAATTTATACAGTTTTAGTTATAAATTATATCATAATTATATTGTAGAAAATGAAAGTATAAATAAAGTCATTGAAATAATTAACAAACATGCTTAAAATATGAACTAATTTTTAGATTTGCTAGTTGTAAATTTTATCATTATTATCTCATAGAAAATAAAATTTTAAATAAATTTATTAAATCAATTAACAAATATTTTAAACATACAACCTAATTTATAAAATTACTAAAATTTACCCCATATCAAATTAAAAATAATTTAAATGATTATTTTTAAATCTCAATTAAAATATAATTTATTAGTTAAAAAATTTAATTTTCAAAAATAATATTTGTGTCTACATAAACACAAAGTCTTGTTTTAGACAGTCTAAACATTAGGCAGGGACTATAATTTTTTTATTATATATACTAGTAATTAGAATGGGGTTATTTTAAAAAAAATCTCAAAACACGGAGGACTTACTTTGTAAATATGATAACTATATATCTTTATTTATTTTTAAAATTAGTCTAGAATCCCATATCTTGTTCCCCATTCGTCTTCCCCATTCTTCCTCAACCGCTTTCCAACTGCTACCTCAACCGCTTCCAGCGGCGGCGCATCCCTGGCGGTGATCCACGACAGTGATCCACGATGGCGCATCCATGATGGTGATCCACAGTGGCGATCCATGGCAGCGATCCACGGTGGCGCATCCATGACGACGACGATCTCAACGAATTGGCTCATGATTTCTGCAAATTCGGGGACGATCTCAATGAATCAGGCAACGATTTCAGCGAGTTCGTCGTCTCAAAGTTCTCGGGGAGGGTGTCGGCAAGGTCAACGGGAGTAAAAGATCCATAATGGATAGATTGGGGAGTAATTTTGATTCAGCTGCTCATTTTGACAAAAAAAAGGTACAAACTCTTTTTTTCTTAATGTTTGCTTTTTACTATTGGTGATGATGTTTTCAGCTTATTATGTTGTTGCATTTAGGGTTTAATTCTTCTTCTTATCTAATTGTTGTCTTTATGAAAAGGTACTTTGAGAGGTAGACATAATGGGGTTGGAATGAGACTGTAGGGAAGGAAATGCTATACTCCCTCCATTCCAACTCAAATTGCAAGGAATCAAAGATTCAGTCAAACTAAGAAAACTTTGACTACATATTTGAATATATATATATATAAATAATATTGTGGTAAATGATACCATTGAATTCGTCATAACAAGTATTTTATAAAAAGTAACTTTTTGTTTACCGATATAATACGTAGTTAAATATATTAATGGTCAAACGTGTGTATTGGAGACCTTGAAAAAGATTCCTTGCAAATTGAGCTAGGATAGAGGGAGTATTTTAATGTAAACGATGCTATGGTTGTGTTTTTTACTGAACATGATGTCATGATATGATTCATATGGTCGACCTCACATATTGGGATGGAGTCTTGGTTGTGATTGAGAAGTTTGAAGTAAAATGTTGGATTTCTATGGTGAATCTATAAAGATTTTATGGTTTTGGGAAGTTGAGTTTATGTTTTTTTTTTCAAAAATTGTCGAGGCTTAATATTTTGTTGACTAAGCTTATGTCATGAATGATTATTTGTTCTAGTGGTTGATGCTCTTGTTGCTGAGGTATGAGATCAGGGGTTCGAGTCTCTCTATAATCTTTATTTTGAAGAATTTTATGTTCTTGATGTATATGTTGAGGTTTAATATTATTTGACCGAGTGTATGTTCAATAAGAGTTTTTTTTGTAGTGGTTAATGCTCTAGGCTTTGAGGTTAGTGACCTGAGTTCAAATCCCACTATGTTCTTTTTTTTTGAAGAATTTTTATTTTTGAGATACTGTAATTTTTTGTTGATGTTTGTATATATATTTTCTCTTATGTTGATGTTTTTCAATATTTGTGTGAAGTTTAATTAATATGAGTTGATGTTTTGTCCTTTTTTGGTTGATATGGATTGATATTTGCAGTTTTTTTATTTTCTCATATTGGTGATTTTCATTTTCCGACTGAGGCTTTGGTAATAGGAGTTGATGTTTGTAGTGTTATTTTTCTGATGCTGATGTTTTTCATTTTTCAAATGAGGTTCAGGTATCTGGAGTTGATGTTTGTAGGTTTTTGGTGATATGGGTTGATATTTGTTGTTTTTAAAAAAAACAATTGTTGACGTTTTATGATTTTTTGAGTGAATAATTTTACTCTTGAGGTACCGTAGTTTTTTGTTTTTTTTCTCATGTTGATGTTTTCCATTTTCTGGATGAGTTTTAGTTGATATGAGTCGATTTTTTTGTATTTTTTTGTTATATGGGTTGATATTTTTTTGTTTTTTTCTCTCACGTTGATGTTTTTCATTTTCTCAGTGAGTTTTATGTGATACGGGTTGATGTTTGTAGGTTTGGGTGACATGGGTTGATTTTTTTAGTATTTTTTTCTTCTTATATTGACATTTTTCATTTTCTGGGTGAAGTTTAGGTGATAGAAATTGATATTTTTAGTTTTTGGTTGATATTAGTTCATTTTTGTAGTTTCTATTAAATAATTGGTAATTGAAGATTTGTTGATGTTTTTATGATTTTTCGTTGATGTTTTGTTAGTTGTAGTCAACGTTTTTCCAAATTTTTATCGATTTTATTTGATTTTTAATATATTTTTTACTATTTTTAATTTTTTACTATTTTTAATTTTTTACTACAGTTTTTTAGTTGATTTTTTTTCGTTAATGTTCTGCTATTTTTTTGTTGATACTTATAATTTTCAGTTCAATGATTATATTGATTTTTTACATTTTAAAATATTTTCTTTTTCAGATTGCAGATGACAAGAAAATGATGGGAAACAATAGGACAAAAAAAACCCTGGAAAAATATTAGTGATAGGTCCCTGTAAAGTTATTAGAAATATGTCCATGTAAAATTATTAGAGATGGGTCACTGGAGCTAGAATATAACTAGAATTGCATAAATGCCCCTGCCTAAAGTTTAGGTTGCCTCACAAGAGACCATCTCATTGATGAAATACAAAATTTTGGAAAAAATTATCTTTTCATAGGTATATGGAATGATGGGGTTGAATTAGAATTATGCAAAGGTAAATGGTTTTAGTTGTAATATTTAATATTTATTATGCAATGTGTAGTAGTTATAAATTTATGACCAGATTAATGCAGCCCAAAATTTTTATCTTGATTTCTTCTAATTTGCAGTTTAAACTTTGATTTTCCATAACTTATGAAAAATATCATTTTTCAAGAGACAGACTCTTAACAAAATTTATGAATTTGTCCTCTCCACAAAAAAATGTAATTGAGTAACAAATAAGTATTCACTTACGGCAAGGAAATCTTGTAACAATTACCGTTCAAACTCAACCTGTCCATCCAATTTTTCTAAAATTTCTCCATTCTGTTCATGTGCTATATTGTTTGCAAATTTTGCACTAGTTCTAATACTCGAGGAAAATTTTAGGTATTTTTCAGGTTAAAAAGTCGTGTTAGATACCATTGATTTAATTTCCCAGCATCGGTTAAGAACCAGCATCGTGACAAAATTTAGTATAATATGGTCTCAAAGTGAGATCAAAGATTAAATTGTAAAGAATTTAGTATGTGGTTTCAATTTCAAGTTTTAAAAGTCCAGGGACTGGATGAAAAATTTGTTATTTTACCTTTAAGTACATGTATAAATATCAATCTTTCTTTTTCTTCTCCCACATTTTTTTATACCTTCTCTCTCCTCTCATTTTCTGCGTTCTTCTCTCCCCTTTCCATTTTCTCTGCGTTTCAACCTCTCTTTCCTTCTATTCGACCGCATTTGTTCTCCATTTCCTTCCATTTTTCTCGCGCCGAGTGATTTGCAAGAACACATGGAACTTGTGCTTCATTTTTTGGCTTTTTTATTTTAGCTTTGATTTTTTGGCGATATAACACAATTCGACATTCGTTTTGTATTTATCTTAAAGGGTAATGTCTTCACTGTGATTTTTTATGCATATTTTGTTTTTTTCCGATTTTTGTTTACTTTCTTTGGTTCATGTCTTATTCTAGGGTTTGTGTAGGTTATACTTTGTAATATTTGGGGATTTCTCTGTTTTTTGTGAGTTGTTCTTACAGATTTGTGCTAATATTTGTGTTGTTGCTGTTGTTTCTTAGATGTCTAAGAAGACTTGTCTCACTACTGCTGAAATCGAGAAGGAAGGAGGATTTGTAAGTTTTCTTAATTTTCAGCAATAATGTTTTAGATATAGTTATCGATGTTTCTCGTTTTCAGCTTGATGTTTAATATTTTAGGCTTTAAGTATTGTTATCTGTGTTGGTGTGATGTTTTCATTTCATTGTTTGATGCTTGTGGTGTTTTCATGCTTAAGTGTGCAATTGATGTTCAGTTTTGATTATGTGTGAAATCTTAGGATTTTGTTACAATCTGTGCTAATTTTTGTGGTGTTGTTGATGTTTCTTAGATGTCTAAGAATGCTTGCCCACTGTTGCTGCAATCAAGAAAGAAAGAGAATCTGAAAATTTTGTTATTTAGCAGATGTTAGGTTTTAGATACTAATGTTGATGTTTAAGGTTTTATGTTTGATGTTTAGGTTTTAAGTACTTTTATCTGTGTTGGTGTGAGGTTGCTATT